>JAQIWK010000652.1:0-14338 GCA_034695265.1 Dissorhina ornata | reverse complement strand
AAATTATAAAACTTTTATTAACCGAAAATAAAATTCTTATTATATATTAATATCTGCCATTATACACTGAATCACACATATGCACATGTTGTTTTTTATTGTAATATTAATTATATATAACATTTGCAAACTTTGACTTTTGATTGAAATTGATACTTATGTTGGTTTATACATTTATTAATAATAATTTTTATGGCACATACAAAATAAAATATATGTAATTTCAAATATATACATACCGACATTATCTACCTAATTTAATATATTTATATTTCATGCTTATTTGCATTGATAAACAATTTTATTGTTTTTAGTTATCAGTTTGAAATTTAATATGTGAGTCACATAATATTACTTAATACTTTTTATAATATTAAAATAAAAGTCCAATAACTAAACTATATATTAGAAACGTGTTTATGTAAGTAAGGTGTTTAAAAAATAATTTTTAAAATATAATTTATTTAATTTATATTTTTAGTCAAAAATGAGACAAACAATAGTGTTTGTATTGGACGTATCGGGCAGTATGGCGGGTGCCAAGTGTGAGACTTTACAGTTAGCGGTGCACCGATTTATCCAGGATGAGTCTCAAGGTAGTCACGTGGGTGTTGTTTTGTTTAACGGTAGGGCTTGGACTGTACACCCAGTGGTCGAAATAACTGATCAAACTGTAAGAGACAATCTTAAGCGAGCAGTTCCCAAAATGGCAGATAATGGCACCGATATTGGTACAGGTGTATTGGAAGGTCTTAAAACATTGCAGCAAGCACAAACAACCGGGCTTAGATTAGATGGGGCCGTTATATTCTTGGTCACCGACGGTGAGGATGGTCGCCGTGAAAGCTACGTGGATATGGTTTTACCACAATTGAAGCAAGCTAAAGTAATAAACATAAAATATAAATATAATATTTTAAATATATTAATGTGTTGCATGATATTTATGCAATTAGGTAATTGTTAAATGTTTGGGAATAGGTAAGGAGGCTGACGCAAAACTAGAACAATTGGCCAAGGCTACCGACGGTTCAGTTTTTACTATTAATAATGTGAGTAATCGTGAAATGATGGCCCGGGTTATTGACGCCGCTATGCAAGAAGTGCACACATCAACAGAGATGGCTGAAGTGGTCATTATATCGGTGTTCAATGATATCGTAAGTCTGGACCCAACTAATGATAGGCAAGTGATTGAAGTGCCCATTGATATGGACATTGGACGAGACACTAATATTCAGGTGCGCTCTCAAGACATTGATTTGTTGGACATTAGCGTACAGTCACCGACCGGTCAATTAGTTACCAGCGGTTTAATTGAAGACTTGAGTTTAAGGCGTTGTAAACTAAGCTTGGATCAAGCTGACCCAGGTATATGGCGAGTACAGCTAATTAAACAAACTGCCGCTACTAACAAGACTATTAGGGCTCAGGTGTTGGTTGATAGTCAGCCATCAAAGGGCCCGGTCATTGAGCTAAACATTGGTTTGAGGGCTGCCGATGGCCAGTGCCCGCCAATAATTGTTTGTCGACTACATAAACAGGATGTGCCGGTAGTGGACGCCCGACTAACGGCTACTGTCGACTGTCCAGACAGTACCCAAACCAATGTCCAGCTAAACAAATATCATCCAAACGGCTATTATTACAACTATTTTACTAATTATTGCGGTTCCGGACGCTATAATGTCAGTGTACTGGCTGTTAGCGATGCCTTTAATACTAAATATAAAAGTATTTAACATTCAACATTATTAAACAAAATTTTAAAACTTTTAGTTTATATTAATTTAATTTTAAACAATTAGATGCAAATGTGGATCAATTTCGACGCCAACGAGTGGCCGATAGTTTTCAAGTAACAAATAGTTCACTACCGGGTGTGCCGACCGACGACCGGGTGTTTGACGAACTGGTCAGTAACGGGGCCTTCGCTAACCTGCACCACACGGACAACGATGTCGTCCACATTGAAGCGGCCACACCGGTAGCTACGGCTGCGGCAGCGGCCGCCGCGTCCAACTCGACGCGTATCGCTATAATAACCGATGATATGGCGGCCAAAAAGGAGGAGTTATCGCGCGAGTACTTCAAAGTTAAAAAAGCTATACGTAATTCACAGCTACTAAATGAGCATGATAAACACCGTCGATTCAATGACCTGGATGATTTTGAACAGTTTTTGACTTCTAAACGCAATCCAACCCAAACTGAAATGGATAGATACCGGCGCCGATTGCAAGATGTGAGGGATAGTATTTGAAACAAATTATTATAAAGTTAATTAATTTGTTTCAAAGTTATAAGTTTAGTTTTATAATTAAATATTTTTTGAAATTTTGTAATTACTTTTTATAATAATAATAATTTGTACCGTGTTCGTATATTTCTTACCTAAATAAAAATACACAAATTTATAAAACTATTTTTACTATAAAATTTGTAGTATAAATAATAATTAAATAATGTTTTAATTTTGATTATATTAAATTTGTTATACGCAAGTTTTTCAATTTTAGAAATATAATTTTATTTGTAAAATAATTTTACAACTTGCTCAATTCATGCATACATTTATCAAGTTCCATAATTGGATAACTTTTACCTGGCTGTAAATAGGTTTTAATTTTATCAGCTAGTTTTTCGTTCATCTTCGCCACTTGGTCCTTTTTACTCTCGTACATCACTTTCAGTTTACTAACAGCATTTTCATACAATTTTACCCTGAGCGTTTTGATGTTATCATAAATTTTCGATCGGCGTTCCTCTAAATGTGGTTGGTGTGTTAAATCACCAAATCTATCCAGGTCTCTCAGTAGTTTATCATAATGGTCGTTCAATTCCAAGAATATTGTGTGATATTTATGATCCAGGACAAATTTGGGTTCGTCGTCCAATTGTTCACTTATTGATCGTAAATAAGCTTGTTCAATTTCTTGGTCACCGGTGGGTGTGCCCTTACAAACGGTCTCAAAAGTAAGTAATTTTTCAAAGTTTTCAAGTATATTTTTGCGACGAATACCAGGGTCGTATTTTGAATCCATTCCTAAAATATTTTACGTTTAGTAATTTAACTATTATTTAATAATTTTATTACAAAAACTATTGCAATAAATATATTTTATTTATTTATATGTTTGTAATACAAACTTTGTATATTATCACTAACAAGTCTTGTAATCTAATATTTTATTTATATGTCTAATAATTGTTATACAAGTGCTGTCAACTATTATTTTGTTTAAATATTAATTTTTGGATATAATTTTTGTTATAATTTTAATAAATTAATTATTTAAAAATTAAATTTCATTAGTAAACTTATTTTACTTTAATTAAATTAAAATAAAAATGACATATTTATAAATTTATATTAAAAATCCATTTCAAAATTATAAGTTATTTGTAATTGTAAATTTTACTACCATCATCATCACCATGGTCATTATGCTTAACTACATAAACCGTATACCTATTTATCATATTTTCTTATAAAATTTAATTAACCATGTTTATATCATTATTTAGTATAATTTCAAATAATACTTATTTAATAATTTTTAATAATACTTAATTAAAGTTATTTTATCATTTTTAAATTATTTTCAATTAAATGTCTAATATATCAAGATTTTTTATATAAATAAAAAAACTATTAATAAAATAAAATAAATGGTAGTAGCGTATAATACATTCAAATACCACGCTGTTGCAATTTCTCATCAGTTAAACGACCATGGTGACTTGAAGACTTTACTTTATTTTATTGTCTCGGAATTATCAATATTATCTCATTATGGGAGTGAAATAAAGTTAACATTGTTAAGTAGTTTAGTTTATAAACCGTATAGATTTACCATACCTTAAACAATCTTAACCTTTTCTTGTAAAATTAAATTAACCATGTAAAGCCTATTTTAAAAATATTTTCAAATGATATTTATTATGTAATTTTTCAATATTAAATTATAGTTATTACTATGATTTATAATTTATATATTTAAAATTCAAACTGAATTAAACTAATAAAAATTTTTATATGTATATATCAAGATATTTCAAATATATAAAATAACAATATTAATAAAATAAAATATAGTGGCTGCATAAAATACTACATTCAAATAGCACGTTGCTGCAATTCCTCATCAGTTAATCGACCACGGTGGTCAGTCACTTCCATGACTTCCGTTTGGCCAGTGGATAGTAACAAAGCCTGTACGTTTAAAATGCCATCGTCGTTGATAGTAAAAATTACCTTGACAATTTGTTTTCCAGCTAATTCGGTGGGTATATTGGACACGGTAAATGTGCCCATTTCTCTATTATTAGACGCCTTGGCATCATTTCCCTCAAACAGCTTGACTTCAATACTAGTTTGATAGTCGGACACCGTTTGGTATAATTTGAATTTTTCGCATGGTATTGGTGATTGAGCGAATATTATAGGTGAAAATTTATCACCTCGCTCACGTACGCCCAATGATAATGGTATTATATCCCGTACACGTAGTGCATTTAATCTCCGAGCTAGGTTCCCATTTAAAATAGCAGCCTAATCAATAATACATAAATATTAATGTTTAATAACAAACAAATTTCTAATAAAATCTATTTTATAAAACCAATTATAATCTGTATAATTATCAAATTATATTATATTATATAAATTAACCTGGATTGCCGCCCCTTTAGCCACAGCCTGATCCGGATTAATTGACTCAGTCGGACGTTTGCCATCAAAATAATCGGTAATAATTTTCTTAACGTATGGAATCTTTGTGGAACCTCCCACTAAAATAATATCATCTATATCTTTGATAGTTTTGCTAGCTTTACCCAGGGCATCGCCCACACAATCCATGGTTTTTTGAAACCATTTTTCATTTATTTCGTTAAACACTTTTCGGGTTAGCTCAACATTTACGCTGTGTTGACCCCATATCCTATCCACATTAATACTAACTGAATTGGTCTGGCTCAGTTCCCATTTACGAAGCTCACATTCATTTTTTAATCTGCGCTTAGCCGTCGCCCCGTCATCCGTGTCCTTATCAATGGTTATACCCGTTTGGGTTTCAAAGTCATCCAAACAGTAATCAATAATTGTGTTATCAATATCGTCTCCACCCAAATGATTATCACCGCCCACTGCCAGCACATGTATTTCACCCTGTTCCAATTTAAGCACAGCCACGTCAAATGTGCCACCACCAAAATCATAAATTAACACTGTCCTAGAAATATTTCAATTAATTCAATTATAATTATCAAAATTTGCATTTGTTTTTTAAGTAGACTAGTTATTTACCAAAAAAAACTACTACACAATTAAACTATATTATGAAAAATTAATTAAATAGCTTGATAACAATTAACTTACTTTGCTTTTAAATCTTCAAATCTATTCAATTGAAAGGATAGTGCGGCGGCTGTCGGCTCATTGATTATCTTCAACACATTAAGTCCGGCTATAACTCCAGCACTTTTAGTATTTTCACGTTGATCATCATTAAAATAAGCAGGCACAGTAATGACACAATTTTTAATCAACACCTGATTACCGCCGTCACTAATCTTGCGTTCAGCGATCTCTTTCATGGTCTTCAAGACATGCGCCGACACCTCTTCGGGCATATACCGTTTGGTCTGACCGGCGGCCACCTCTATCTCAACACCTGGTTCATCATTGCCCAAATCAACTACTTCATATACCAAATTATTATCTCGGTCATTTTGGACTTCATTGTCGGAAAATTTACGACCAATTAGACGCTTAACCGAGTAAATGGTATTACGGGGTGCGCTTTGCATATTGTTTTTGGCCTTTTGTCCAACCGATACCGTACCGTCCATACGGTACTCGACCACCGATGGTGTAGTCATTTTATCTTCGTCATTTTCAAATACAATTACTTGACCCAAATTCTTGTCAGGTTTATAGTAAGCTACACAACTATTGGTAGTGCCCAGGTCAATGCCAATAGCCGGTATGACCGGTGCCCTCATATCATTTTCATTTCTAACGGTCTGATAAACCAGTGCCAGTTTATCGCGAGTCATGCATTCATACTTATCATAAGTTAAATGACCACGCTCACTTTCAAACTCTTTTAATAGATCATTGATTAATTGTTCGTTTAAAGTGTCTAATCTTGCCGATTGCATATAAGCGGTGTTGGCAAGCTTTAAATCCAGTTTAGCCCGGTACCTTTTGATGATCTTTTCCATCAACTGTTCAGATTCTTTAGTTAATTTTCGCTGGTGTTCGTTAAATACATCTTCACAATCTGATAGTACATCGGTATATTTAGCGTTGAGCCTGGTCAAATTTGGCCCCTTGGTAGCGCCTCTGTTTGCAGCCCGATATTCGGCAACAATTCGGCTTTCGATGAGTTTAGCGGCCGCTTTAAAATCATTGTATGACTCATGAGAACCTAACCGTATTAAATGATCTAGTTCAAGCTCGTAGGCGTCACCTAGTTGATTCACTAGTTGGTTGGCGTTAACCTCGGCTAGTTGTAGTCGAGTTTGATTTTTATCTTGGTAATCGCTGTATTTGCTTGTTATATGCATTTCTAATAGTTGATTATAAACATCCATGGGAATAGCATGATTTCCCAAATTGTCCATGTATTGCTCCAATTGTGTAATTAATTGGCCACTAGTTGCTTGATGCAATTGATTTAATTCATCAGGCTCGTAGCATTGATTTTGATTAGCAAATAAATTACCCATTATCTAGTTTTAAATAATAATCAAACGATTTACTTATAATTAACATTTTAATTTATAAATTTATTAATATACCTGTTCGTATTCAAGTTTTATCTGGGTCAATTTATTATTAAAAAGTTCTTTAAGATCTTGTAATTTTCGTTGATTATTAGTTAGATAGTCTGTTTCCAAGTTATCAACTTTTTCTTTAAACTATAAAAACATGTATATTTTAAATATTATTTGTTAATTTAATTTAAATTAAAAACTCAAATCTAACCTGGTCCAAATAATCAATCAACAATTGTGGATCAAAATTGCAGTATTGCCTAAAATTGCTAATTACTTCATTTTTAGTTGTGCTAATAAGTCTAGCAAACTGCTGTTCACTAATATAATCATTTTGTTTATAGAAAGCATGGACTGCTTTTTTAAAATTATCAAGATATTTTGCCATTTGTGCTTTCATTGCACTGTTACGTTTGGTTTCGTTATCGGAGCACAATTGTCTATAAGCGTCGGTCAACGCCGTGTCCAACGCCTGTATCAACACACGTACGGTTGACTCGGTTTGAGTCTTACGGCGAGCGTTGAACTTATCCCGCAATGAATCGCACACTGTGTCCGACCATTCCTTTAGCGATCCACTCGTTTTGATTCAATACTTTGAGCCTATTTTTGTCAAATTTTTCAATTAATATATTTTGCCATAAATTATCTGACCCTGGTAATTGTAATAATAACACTCGAGAT
The DNA here is from genome assembly GCA_034695265.1 of Dissorhina ornata. Classification (NCBI taxonomy): domain Eukaryota; kingdom Metazoa; phylum Arthropoda; class Arachnida; order Sarcoptiformes; family Oppiidae; genus Dissorhina; species Dissorhina ornata. Next base: position 6,868 of record JAQIWK010000652.1, on the reverse strand, counting down.
ATTTTGCAAGTATCCAGTACATAATTTTATTTAAGGTTATGTTCATCACACGTTTTATATGACAAGTATTGAATTTTATTATAATTGACTTCAAGTGTAGCAAATTGACAATATTCACCTTGATCAAATACAATTAATATGTGTTTAAGACCAGATTTTACTTCAATAGCGTAAGCTATAGCAGCGATAGTCATTTCACTTATAATGCAATAACTATCTTGATTAATTTGAGCCAATTTTGCTACATTTTTGAGAGTGACCATTTGTCTCATAGTGTAATCATTGGGTACAGTAAAGACCACCTTGAGATTAGCTTTGGGATCTTTCTTGGATAATATATCAAGTTGGTTTTCGGCCATACGTTTAATATGTAGCACTTGTAGGGCAACCAATGTTTCTATATTAAAGTCACGGGTATTGCTAATATCGGCCGATAGTCTGGCCCGGACTTTGACTGACAATTTAGTGGACAGCCATTCAAATGGATAGTGGTTTAGGTTATCAACTGAAGGGCAGTCACGTCCCAGTAATTGTTTGTAACTATAATTAGTTTGTATTTGACCAGGATCAGTTTGTGCGGCCAAACTAATTAAAAACTCATTATTTTTAAAAGCAATACAATTGTTAATAGTTTGTTGGTTGTCGTCGTCGTCGGTAACGTATTTAACAATTGAGTCTGTTTTGCAGTTGTAATCAAAATATGCGGCTACAAAATGATCAGGGTGCATATAAATGCCCACGGATTTAGCTTTAAGCATTGTATTGTCAGGTCGGCGTACATTTTCCAATTTAAAATTGCCCTGGATATTTATGAGTCGGGTTTTAAGTTCATCATATTTTTGTTTAACTAATTTATCAGCCATTTGTTTAGCCCATTGCTTGTTTTTAAAATCCAGATTACTATTCAATTTAGTCAATGATATGTCAATTTGATTTTGAAGTTTATCTCGTAAATCCACTATTAATATAAACCTATCCGACAACTTTTGACCCATAGTTTGACAAAACTCTTTATACAACTTATCGTTTATAGTTAATACAATTGAATATGTTTTAGTTATTTGATCCAGGTATAAATTAGTTTGCTTTTCACATTCCATTTTTGTTTCATGTTTAAAATTAGCCAGATAATTATTTAAATGATCATTTAAAACGGCATCAAATTGATAGTTGTTTAACAGTGTTATTATGTTATTGTAGATTTGTGTGTGAATATCCTGTATATCATTACGGGTGTAAAATGCTAGTTTTAGTGTATTATTAAAATACAACTTGTAACTATTTAGTGCTAATTCAAATAGTTTGATAATTATTGTTTTTTCTTGTTTAATAATTATATTAATTTTTATAATAAAATTATCAAGGCATTTTGTGATCATTTTTATTATTACAGGAATTAATTCTGGATTTTCTAGCAAAGTATCTCGGTTAGTTATTTCAGTTTTCAGGTTGTAGTAAATGTTTATATCCAAGCACAATTGTTGTTCAAATAGTTCCTGAAACTCCCTATGAATTTCATAATAAAGTTGATACATATTATAGTATTTTTGACCTTGTTCAATTAATTTTTTTGTCAAATTGTCAATATAAAACACATTTAAGACTCCTTTGATTGCTTTATTTGCCGATAACTTAAAGTCTTTAATAATTTCTAGTTTTGCTTTATTAAAAATAGTATCGCAAGTATTTTCAACTTTGCTTGAATTAATATCTTGGTTGTTTAATTGCATTATGAGCTTATTGAATGAATTAATGCTGTCATTAATTATATCTTCAATTTTAGTAATATTTTTGTTATTTGTTTCAGTAATTTCCAAAATAAATGTATCTTGTTTTTGCAAAAGTTGTTGTCTTAGTTCAATAAAGTATTCCTCGTACAATTCATTTAGTGCTTTATTTTTATAATTGGATTCATATTTTAATTCATAATCGTGTATTATTTTGCTCATAATATTTTGATGCTCGTTAGCATCAGTAAAATCAAAGTTATCCTTATTAATGAGCTGGTTCATTTGTTTGGAATAGTTATTTGATAAATTATCAACATAATTTGTTAATTCATCTGGGCCTACTTTAGGTTGAATAGTTATTGAATGGCCAGGAACATTTCTAGTTACGTTAGCGGAATTATATGTGCTGGTAGTATACGATGCGCTAGGCTGAGTTTGGTTTTGCTTATACAAAATATTTTTACTGTATAAATTTAAACTTTGAAGCAAGTTTATTTGTTGATTAATATTATCCAAAGTTAAATTATTTTCAGTTAGTCTACTCTCTATTTGAAAATTTTTAATTTCAAATTTTGTTTTATTTTGCTCATTAATATTGCTGTAAATTATAGCACCTTTCATGATTAGCTTGTGAATGTCTGGTATACAATAAACATTAAAATGTGTTTTATAATAATCCAGTATTTCTGATGGATTGAAAATATTTGAACGACCTAGTTTGAAAATGAATATACATTAAATTAATATACATTTCTATATTTAATACAATTAAAATACTATAATTTTATAACTAACCAATTACAACAATTCTTGAAATTAAATATTGATCAATTTCAATAATATCATCAATAGTTTTATATAAATAATTATCCTTGCTTGTAAACAAATTTGTAAATGATTTTAACATTGATTTGCTTTTTGGAACTTTAATATGTTTATGAATTCTATATTTAATAGAATAGTTATCTTGATAATTAATAAGACCAATATCGCAATTAAATTCATTTATTAATATTATAATTATTATTTGATCTGTAAAAGACCGCAATCCAGTGGTTATATCATAACCGTAACCTATTGCCGCCGCGTCCATTTCGCTAATAATATTAGCTTGGTTAAATAGACTAATTTTGGCCATTGCTTCAAATGATTTAAACTGTTTAACTGAATAGTTGGTGGGTATAATAAATACAGTGTTATATTGACTGTAACCAATCCGACTCTCAGCTTTAGCTTTAATGTCCAACACTTGTAGGGCAATCATTGTCTCCACATACAATTGGATAATTATTTTATCACGTTTATTAACTAGTTCAATTTTTAACGGATAATTGTCAACAATTTTGAATGGAAATTTTTTGGCCACTTCTTTATCAGATGGTAATTTTTTTAGCGACCATTTTAAATCAAAATGTGGTTGTTTATGTTTGTGAAATTCTTTAGCTTTAAATCCAAACAAAAATTTTTGTCCATCAAATGCTATGGAATTGGGAATGTCATTACCCTGGTCAGTAACGTATTGAAATTGTTGTTTAGTTTTATCGTGATATGCGGTAAATAAATAGTGCTTGTTAAAATGAATGGCCAAAGTATTTATTTTATGTTGCTCATTTAATTGTTCAAAATTTACTGTATCTAATTTTATAGCTGAAATAAATTTGTTGTAACTTATGTTTGATATTGTACGTAAATATTCATAAGTGTAATTATTATGATCAATTGAATCAACAATCTGGTCATTTTTGGCCACCATTTCATCCAATAGCGTGGCTTTAAATTTTTTCATTTCCATTTGATCCAGGTATACTTTCAAGTTTAATTTATCATTAAATTCCTTTTTGTAGTCGTCAACTAGTTTGATAACAGTATTGTTAATAAACTGTATTATTTTATTATTTTCAGTTTGGTAGTATGTTAATAAATTTGCAAATTCATCTTGAGTAATTTTGTAAATGTGCTGGACCATATTGGGCCCACGCTGCGATAAACGGTACTCATGTGACACCCGTTCCCAAGTGTCTAGCGCTATTTGTTCGTGTCGTTTATCCAAATCAATAAATGGACCGTTCATTACTGCACTATCCATTTGTACTTGGTACTTAGTTTCAACTGAATCTAGGCAATCGCTTAACAATTGTTTGTTTTGTTCATTTACATCGCTGATTTTCATTTTATAATAATTTATAGCTTTTTCAGTCATTTGTTTATATTTAGCCGATAAATAATCACTTGATTCAATACATTCATCTAAAATAACAATATCCAAATCATCAATATCAATGCAAAACTCATCAATTTCAAGCAATTCATTACAGTTAATAATAAATTGCTTGTAATTAGCTTCAAGTTTTTGATACATCAATTTAATCATCTCCATTTTATGATCCATATGCTTATAATAAAATGATGACAAAGTATCAATTGTAAATTGTGAATGTAATATGTCAAATTTTTTTGAAAATATTTTAAGTGTTTCATTAAATATTATTTGCAAATTTGTATCTTGATTGTTTTCATGATTTTGCTGCAAACTCAATATAAATTCTTTAATTAAATCATGCACAATTTGCCAATCATTTTGAACATGTACTTTATAATCTGAATGTACTTTGTTAATTTTGTTATCATAGTCTTGTTTATAGTTGTTAAATTGATCCAAATTATTTGTTTGTAGTTTATACATTTGATCAAAGTCATCTAGGTATTCATTTTTGATATTTATATAACACTTATTTAGTAATGATTCGATGCTGTCCCAATGTGTTTCTTTGCTTAATTTAATAGATATTGTATCTTGATAGTTGTTTACCATGTTTGTGATATAGTTGGCAACTATTATGTCCAGGCTGTTTGTTTTACTTGATTTGTCACTTTCTTTTAGACATTTAAAAACATCTGTATTCATTATTGCTAAACCAGATGTACTTGGTGATTCATTCAATGGAGTATTTTCAATTTGTATATTAACTTGATAATTGTCTGATTGATTTTCTTGTGTTATGTGAATAAGCACATCTTCATCTACACGTTCTTGTGCATCAAGCGGTGATTCATCTTTATAATTGGTGCTAGCTTGTTTATTAATAAGTGACTGAGGACTAGGTTCAGGAATTGGCCTGGCTTTACTACTAGTATCAATTAAATTTTGGGTATGGCTTGATATTTTCATTTTTATTGTATCAATATCGTATAACAAACGCATATTATCAAGGTGCTCAATATTAAGCCATTTGTTTTTTATTTTATCAACTAAATTGCTAATATAAGTTTTATTCATTGTTGATATATCAAAATTTGTTTGCTTAATTTGTTGAAATGGACTAGATAATATATAATAATGACAAGCATCTTTACTTTCATCCAGGATATTAATTTCTTCAATATTTGCAATGTGTTTAGGTTTTGGTTCAATATTATCTAGGCTATTCCAGTAAACAATTTTATCCAATAAAGTATCATATTTATCAATTAATGATATGGGATCCAGATCTTGCTAAAATATTAAATATTAAAATTATAATTAATACCAATAATTTATTACAGTTATATAAAATGCTTACATTTAGTCGTTTGTGAACAAAGACCACCACCGATGATATGGACGATACTATGTTAAGCATTTTGTCCAACTTATGATTGACTCCAAAATCATCAAGATTGTATTCATCCAAATTAAAATGCATTAAGAATATAGCTGTTTTTGGTAAGTTAACTTGCTCATCTAACTCTAGTGGTGTATTCCACAAACTAATGTACGGAATATTAGTAGCATGGTCATGGTTAAAACCATATGTACTACTTATTATTACGCCCTCTGGCCATTGGTATGGTTTGTTCTTGGTACAATATTTCATTAGCATATTAACTATAAAAGTATTGCCATCATAATTATTTGATACTGTTGAAATAATGGCCACTTTTGAATCATCCATGGTGTTTGCCATGCTCAATATTTGTTGTATTTGTTGGCCGTCTATTTTAACTGGATCATTATCATCACCCAATGTGATAACTTTGACCGCCGCCATTGTCAAGTAGTTATTGACTTGACAAAATTGGCCCTGGCTATCAAAATACTAATTTATATTTTATTATAATACTTGATATAATATAAATATAAATAAAATTATTATATTATTGAAAAACTTACATGAAGAAATAGCCAGTATTATATTATTTTTGTTTTTATTAATTACAACTTATAAAATACATTAATTGAAAAAAAATTACTTTTAAATAATATTAATTTTTTATTACATGATACTAATATTATTATATATTATTATGAATCATATATTTTATATTATATAAACGATATATACGATATATACAATATATATCATGTATAAAGACAGTAATATTATACAAGTTATATTTAATAGTTGTTACAGTGTAAACTATTTATAAGGATAAAAAGTTTTAAGTATTATTTAATTTGATGCAAATTATATTATATTCAAAGTTAACTTCAATAAATTGTTTATGAAAAAGATTTTGCATTTTTGAAAATATTAAAACTATTTTACAAAACAATATAGTTGTTTGAAAAATTATTTATTTTTAATTAACCGAAAAACTAATTTTTATTTTAATTATAAAATGTCTATATTAAGTCTTATATATTATTACACGATATGATGTTTTTATTGTAATATTAATTATATATAATATTTGCAAACTTTGACTTTTGATTGAAATTGATACTTAAGTAGGTTTATGTATTATTTTTATGAAAAATAATTTTCGATTGCACATACACAACACAGAATGTAAATTATTTATAATAATATATTATTAACATACCAACATTATCTACCTTATTTAACTTATAATATAAGTCTTGTAAGTTTCATATTTACATTGATAAAAAATTTCATTGTTTTTGGTTATCAGTTTGTAATTTAATAAGTGATATAATATTTTTTAATTATATTGGAGTATATTTACAGAAACTAAACTATATATCACAAGCAAGTAAGTATAATTTTAAAATAAATTTAAAAATTCAATTAAATTAATTTTTAAATTAATTACTTATATAGTCAAAATGAGACAAACAATTATACTGACCAACCGTACAGTTTTAGACTGGACAGTCCATTTTTCGAGGTATTTGTCCAGTGTACAGTTCTGACCTA
>JAQIWK010000651.1:0-14341 GCA_034695265.1 Dissorhina ornata | reverse complement strand
TCTCTCTCTCTCTCATACCAGTGCTTTCCAAGCGCTTCTCATCGCAAGCCATGCATCAGAAAAATTATAAAAAGCAAAAAATATATTTAATTCAAGCGCTAGGCTTTAGGTTCGTCCCAAAGCACATGCCATACCCGTCCATCCATACACATAACAAACATTAAACATTTTCACTAAATCTATAGACTTCCAGTCAATTCAAAACATAATGCCTTTTGAGTGAAGTTTGAGTTGAGTTTTTTCTCTTCTTATTTTAGTTTGCATTTTGTATTGACTGTATGTTTGCGTCATATATTTTATCTATTATTCAATGAACAACACATGAGTGAGTGATGAAAGTTGTAGAAAAAGAGAGAGAGAGATTCATCTTTATATTTTCAGATTTATGATGTGTTCACAACAATAAATTGTAAGCAAATTTATGCATTTCAGTACAAACATCTCAGTTATGCAGTAGTTTTATGTATTGTGAGTGCCATAGCATAGAAGATATAAAATAAAATTATATAAAAATAGTTTTTTAAGTACATAGAAAAATGAAAGAAATAATAAATATTTTACACTTTGTATTACATAGTAATATATTTGCCTAAACAATAATATATTGTGTTTTGAAAAAGCAATGAATGTCTTGCAAAAGATATACAACATTTAAAAAATATTCTGTATATAAGTTTGTAATACTTGTGTCACAAAACTTATGTATTCAATACAGTATTTTGTCAAAGATCTCTCTCTCTCTCTCTCTCTCTCTCTCTCTCTCTCTCTCTCATACAAACAAAAAGAAATGTATATAAAAGTAGTATTTTGCGACATTTGACTAATAAAAAGTGTTTTCTAACTCTTATGAAATGTATATAAAAAAGTGTTCCCCTCAGAGATAAGTAGTCCTATCATTTATGGCTTGTTTAGCACTAGTATTTTTGTGAGTACTTCCCAATAAGCCCTTAATAAATATTCATTTATTCAAACTTAAGTGCTTCATAAGAGAGCACACAGTCTAGCAAACTAGCTGGAAAAATAAAATAGTAGGCAATAATATGTAAGTAAAAAATATTATATATGTATAGATATTAACTGAAAAATATTTTTTGACGCAACTATACAACAGGACACAGTCATACCAATGGCATAGCTATATCCATACAATTTGTTATACAAATGATATGCACGAATAAAAAATAATTATCTAGAAAAATACATTTTTAGTTTTATTTTTCACTTATAATCCACTTGGTATACAATCAGCCAATTTATTAATATAATTGCATCAAATATTAAATATAATTAGAGCCAAACAATTGTAATAATATAAAAAACTTTATTTTATGGTATTGTGAATAACTCTCTACTATTTTTTGTACTTCATTTTATATTATTGCTGACACTATAGGTATAAAAATATTCTCATTATATAACACTGTATAATATAAAAGCCGTATATATGGTATATAGTGTATGCACACAAAAAACACCAGAATATATATATACACTGACAGTGATATAGCATTTGTACAGAAAATGTATGGCAGAGTTGACTACAATAACAAACAATTCATTGTATATAAATATATAGAGAAGTAATACCGCAAAAATATAATGAGTAAATTTTAAAAAAAAACAAAGTCATATGAATGCCAATTATTGTAGACTTAAAATATACATAATATTTTATTTTTGCCTAATCTGTATAATATCTATATTAGGTATATATTGTACAGAAAAATATGTAACTAAATTTAAATTCAGAACTGAAAGGGTATGGTATGTATGCATAAGAATATTCTTATGACACATAACTATATCGCTAGCTTTGAATGTCGGTTAATAAGAGTAAGTGAGTGCCTAATAGAGTGGCGTACAATATATATATACAACTAAATTTAACAGTATTTATATATACAAAATATATACGGGCTATACGGTATGGTAGGGTATGGAAATGAACTGAATTTTTAATCGGCTCACTTTGCATAACTCATATGCATACTGAGAGACTATCGTTTGGCATTGTGTACAGTAATGTAATGTATAAAATATATATATTATAATGTAATGCAATGCCGGAGAGTTAAATAGAAATTGAATGGTTAGTGTTTTACATGTTTACACATTGCTTTACAAACTATTGCATAAATTTTACTAAATTTATATCAAAAACCGCGTTAACAGGTGAATGTCAGTAATTTTATTCTAGCTAAATTCATTAATTTTATATATGTGTATATATACCTAATATCAGTACAAATATTAAATTAATTATAAGCAAGTTTATTATTGATATTTATTTATATGCCTATTAGGAGCGCATTACTGTATAATTGTTTGAATAATTTATATGAAATTGTTTTGCAATTTATTATTGAATGGAAGAGAAAGAGAGAGAAAATTGTGATTGAAAGTCAGCACACAATGCTTAAACTGTAAGGCTATCTATGATATGAATAACAACTGGTCTCCAGATGGAGACTTAGGGCCGTAAAAGTGATGCCAGAAGTGAAGCCAAGAGTTTTTGGTTTTATATATTGAATTAAATTAGATTTTGTTTAAAACAATATTAATCTCAAACGAGTGGCAAATAATAGCACAGAAAATACTATATGTGTATATATAATAACAACAACAATAGAAGTGTATTTTAATTTTTGGGACCAAATATAACATACAATTCAATACAAATAAATAGGAAGAGAGAGAGAGAAAGAGAGAGAGAGAGAGAGAGAATATTGTGATATAAGCTTTTGTTTGATTGCTTCGAGGCGTTTATTCAGCTAATTCTCATTCATGATTTGGCTCTGTTTTGACAATTGTCCTCAACATAAACAATAGGAACAGCAGTAGTAGTAGTAATGGTAGTGTCGGTGACGGCGATAGTCATAGTAAAGTGGTCTGTCGTTCAGCACATATTCTGTTGCCAACTCTTATATAACATTATTGTGTTATTTATTAAAAAAATAAATCTGTGCCGTGAATACTGAGGAAGTGATATATACCAAACCAAATGTAGACATTGTTTGGAGAATTTAAAATAAATAAATAACAAAAGGCTTTTACTATTTTATCTAAAAATCAAAACTTTATAAAAAAAATATATTTATAATTTTATTTCAGGTATATGTATATAAATCTATTCCTATATAATATTGAATATGAAATATGCATTAACTTTAAAAAATAAAGTTTCAAATAATAAAAAACCCAATGAATTGACATATTGTTGATGCAAACCGACAGGACTCGGCATTATTGGCAGGTATGACAGGACTATTGGACAGGCATTGCCTCGACCGCCCGTTGTCAGCAATAATACAACTATTTTTTATGTGACACACAATACTTTTGTTGAGTTATATTACCGGTTACTTAACTGCGAGGCGGACATAGACCTAAAGTTGTACCCAAATCTAACTAAAGACTTATGTTGTAAAATATGTATAAAAAAATATTTGTTACTTATTTTTAAGGCATTAAAAAACTCAATGAAGTGCTGAGAGAGAGAGAGAGAGAGAGAGAGAGAGAGAGAAATATGAAAGGTTAAGCGCGAGAGTAAAGTCGTGTCCGCACCTGTCTATACGGGCCGATCGTATGATCATAGAGAAGGCCGACACAACTTCAGAGAATGTAATGTAAAAGTATATGTAAGTGAGAGTTAATACATACAAAAAACTTTGTTATACTAAACATATACTTGAGTTTTTTTGGCTGGATAACAAACTGACACATTCTCTCTCTCTCTCTCTCTCTCTCTTACTTCATTTCTCCGGTCAATTCAACAAAGTTTTCAAAAGTTATTATACTTATAATGTTATAGTTATGAGAGGATTTAAACTAAATTTAGTTATATGTGTTTAAGACTCATATCTACAGATCACACTAAAGAATATGTAAGTTTGTATTTTATTATTGTTATAATCGTTTGGTTATATTCCGCCCATATTTTGTAAAAATATGAAACAGAATCTGAAGTCTTAATAGAAATTCGATGAATATATTATTAAATGTTAGACTAAATACATGTCAAATACCATAACTACATGGTATGGCGTTAAGACGACTTGTAATACAATATATAACCAAACAATAAAAGTTTTTTGAACCAACTCTTAGGCGGATTAACCCAAATAACTTACCACTACATCCAGTGCCGGCACTACTTCTTCTTTGACGCAATAACTCTCTCCATTTCCACGAGAGTCAGAGGAAGAGGTTTCGGTTTCATTTGTATTGAACAGTGTATGACATGACACCCACTTGAGTGAGAGATGGCCAAAGCTCACGTCATTTTCACTCAATTCACATGTTATTTCCTGTATTTTTCGTGTCAAAGCTATTATATTTTGGGCGAAAAAGAGAAAAAATCGTTGAATTATAGTCAGTTATGTAGAGATTTGGCCAATCCTTATAAAATATATTTTTTATTGTATATATCGTGGAAATGGTATTTAAATACTAGGGATAGAAAGAAAGAAAGAGAGAGAGAGACTAAAAAAGTTAGTATTCTTTCTCTCATACTATTTGGTTAATTAAATTGAATAATGATTACATTGTTTGCCAAATATATATATAAAATTCATTAACTATTAAAAAATAATAATAAAAACAATAAGAGAGAGAGAGAGAGAGAGAGAGAGCCACACACATAGAAATAAAACAGGTATGTTTCGATGAGAAATGCAAAATTTTATCCCAAAAAATATTAACAAAAATAACTAAAATAGCAAAACCACAAGACATTCAACTCATCTTTTACTTTTTTAATACAAAAAAGCAAACGTTAATAATTAAACCAAACGTAAGACTAATTTAAAATTAATCTTAAATTAACTAATAATTAAATATTAGACCTCCACCTCCACTACATACGGTCCTATATATCTATACATTACTATACAATATGTTGTATCCATTGTATTCTTATGGCAGAGAAATATTATGTTTATATTTTTTCTGTTATTATTATTACTACAACAAAGTTTTGTATACAAGAAATAAATTTCAATTAATTTTTTTTATGGGCAAAGCATGGCATCAATTAAACCCAATCCCAGAAAATATTTATTATTATTATTTTTTAAAAGTTTTATTTTGCTTTCGTGTTTTGTGTTTGCAGTCAATTATTTAAGTATTATAAACAATATATAAGTCAAAGAATTTTTAGTATAAACCATACAATACTTTAAGTGAAAACCCCTTTTGATATTATTATTATTATTTTGTTTGTGTGTATTATGTTATTATAGTTTTGTTTTTATATATTATTTCAATATACAAACACAAAATGCAAACACTATTGTAAGGGATATTAATATACAAAACAAAAATTTTGTTTAGTTTTAGTGAACAAATAGTTTTTTCTTATTATTATTTTGAATGTAGGCGTTGCTGAACATGGCTTATATAAAATATCTAATATAAAACTTATGGGATTCACATAAAACATATACACACACTCTCCTCGGGCTAAACGCCTGTTTAATTCAACACAAATTAAACATTGCTTTCAGATTGAGGTTAAAATATAATTAAACCTTTTTTGTTGTTATTATTATTTAGAAAATTAATATTAAGTTTAGTGCAACAAAATAAAAATATAATAATATTGCACTATGTTTTTTGCTTTTTATTATTATATTTAATATGCATTAAAATTTTTGTTTATTTGTGTGCCTTATATGAGTTGATAAGAGTAGAGAGAAATAGAGAGAAACAAAAGCAAATTTTGCACCGGAATTGACATTTATTTTATATGATATGCCATTTGTTTAGTGCAATAAACATATGAAGAAATGGAGAGATGAGATGAAAATATAGTCATAAGTAGTGGTGCTTTAAATAGACAGATAGATAGTTGAAAAGACAGGCCTCGCGAGCGAGTGTTTTGTTAATGACATAGTCGTTGCCTGAATCCGATGGTTAAAGTTTGTTTAGTAAATAGAGTGAGGCTTTAATGGTAATGCCATTTACTTCAGTCTCTCTCTCTCTCTCTCTCCCTCTCATCTCTATTTTCTCAATGGTTTTGTTATAACTTATAAGCAAAGCATTTGCTAATAAAATAGCTTTTGCTTCATAAACACTCAAACACATAGAGAATGATCGCCTCCCATAGTCATACAGCTATACAACAGTGTTTGCAAACACAACTATTTTGCATATCTATAAACTCTTCTCTTCTCTTTTTTCCCTCTGAAGAGTTGCTATAGAAATGAAGTAATTTCTCATAAATCACAAGACGTTAGACTCCGGCAAGAGTCGAGTCGAGACAACACAACAACTCTCAAACACACAGAGCTTTTTGAGCATATATTGTGTGTTAAGAGATATGGGATTGAGATGAATGCCAAAGATACTGTCGGCCGCATAAATATGACATACACACTATACATATCTATAAATATTATATAAAAATATATAAATTTTAACTTATTTTAAAGCCTGTCTAACATTTAAGCCAGTATTCGCTACTTTGTGTTTAGTTTATTGCCATTTCATCTCTTTTTATTATATTTTGTTTTGTTTTTTTTCTGTTGGTTTGTCTATATCTCTATCTCTTGTACTGACTTTAATGTCATGGCTTTTATTATATGAATATTTTAACGATAAGTTCAGGTCGAGTGCTGAACCTTTTCGCAACATTGTCTCTCAAAATAGGGATAATAATAATGAAATGAAATATTATTATTAATAATAAGACTTCAAGTGTTGTGAGCTAACAAACAAAACAACAAACCGTTTTATAAATTTACGTTTAATTTTCTGGCAATATTTTTGTTGCCAAAAGTATAAAGTTTTGATAATTAATTTTGTTTAAACCTGCATATATATACTATACTTACTATGTAATGTATATATTGGGGGCAAAATCAAAAATTATTTATTATTATATATTAAATTAAATTACTTGGGTAATTTTGAAAAATGCAATTAAACCCTTCACAATATATAGCCTAAAAATATTGTTACCAATTTTAATGAATAGTAAGTGAGAGATGTAGTAAAGTGTTTGCGGACTTATTCAGTATATATATTCACTGTATATTTAAGGCATACATAGCATTTCGGGTGATCTAAAAGTAAAGTAAAAGTCACGTACAGTATAGCAGCCGACAGAATATCGGTAGAGAAAGAGAGTATACAGCGTGTGGTTGAAGGGACTCACGTAACGGACACCAATTTTTCAATGTATGAGCCCTAAACTTATTGGATCCAGTTTATTATTATTATTGCTTGACTATTGTATAGATATAGAAATGAGTTTTAAGTCGTTTTGAGTTTGCATTTTATTTTTATTTATTTTATTTTATTATTTTTCTAGTTTCTGCAAAAGTCAATGACTAGCCCGATGTCTATTCTGTTTGTCGAGTTCATACTGTTTTGGTGGTCAGACATTTGGATATAAAACTAATGTTACGGCGATCTCTGTATATAATAATAGCGAATACACACCTAAACTGTTCCATCATTTTAATAGTCATATAAATACATTGTATTATAAAATAAATTTTGTTTTTAGTGATCTATAGGTATAATTTGATATTTTATGTGTTATGCCTGTTATGTATTATGTCTATTATGTTGAAGCTAGAGATAGGTTAGAGAGAGAGAGAGAGAGAGAGAGAGAGAGAGAGCACAGGGAATGAGAGACATGAAAGGCCATTGCATGTGTATGCAAACGTGTACGGAATAAATAGTACACTTTTAGCCCAATATTATTAAAAGTTTTGTTCAAATATGAAAATATATATACATTTTTATAACCAAAGAGTCGATCGAAATGAATGGCGTCTAATATAATATTTTTAGTTATTTTTTAGATAAATTGGTGCTAAAAAATAAAGATATATATTTTTATATTATAAATTTTTATACGTATATCCCATGTATATGACATGATATGATACAGTAATATAGACTGTATATCAGAGTAGTGCGAGAGATATAACACAATTTCCCGTCTATTGAGATCATATACACAGTATATGTACAGCACATGGAAGTGAGAGTCAAATGTATTCTCTGGTTATGTAATATATTGGACTCATATATGGGTTTTTGTTGAGTGGTATGGCTTTAAATTGTAGCTCTGATAGAGGAGATGGTGATAAGGATGCGGCAGATGAGTGAGTGTAAGAGAGAGAGAGAGAGAGAGATTGTGTGCAAAATTGAGACTAACATTGGGTTAGTCTTTAGAATAGATGTCTTCTCATCTAAAATGTCGCTCTGATATCGATATAAAGGCTCATCCATCAGACTTAGAGCACCTTCACTGGCAGTCCGTAAAATTGGTGCCATAGTTGTAACGCAATAGATCAGAGACTACCGCATAAGTGATGCACTTCTGGCTCACAATTTTTGAGTATACATTGACTTTGAAATCAACGTTGAAATTGAGTAAAATTATAAGCGGAGAGAGAGAGAGAGAGAGAGAGATAGTTAAAAGTTTTCGTTGAACTATCAGTGAGATGGAGTGCTTTTGGTATAGAAAATAGTATAGTTTTCTCTCAAAAGTAAACCACAAGTGAATGTTTGCAATAAAAATGGTTTGTTATAGAGAAAAGTTGGTCGGCAATTTCAAACTCCCAAACTCCCACATCCATCACAAGTTATATAAAGTATATAAAGTGCACAACCATATCATCACTCAATATCATTTCAAAAAAAAACATAAACAAAATACATTTCTATATTTGGCTGTCATTTCAGAAATGGACAAAAAACTTAACTTTAAAAAAACAACTTTTATTTATATCAAATTGAAATTAAAGTCGTCGGCACTCGTAGTGCCAGCGAAAAGCCATGAGAGAGCTATTGAAGCAAAACATGTAGTGAATAACAAGAAACAAAAATGTTTTGCCTTATAATAAGTAACTCGAGTTGTTTTTATACTTTACTTTAATATTAATGTCATATAACTTATTAAGAGATATACACAAAAAAAATAATATATATATTTTTTATATATAAAAATATCGATTACAACAACATTTGAGTGAAACAAATATTTGCGGAAAACTTTTTTTTTATATTTTATTTGTTGTATTATTTTTTTAGAGACGCGTTTGAAATAATTCATTACTTGACTCTCTCTCTCTCTCTCTCTCTCTCTCTAACTTTAATGTTTCTCTCTTTAAAACACATTAAGAAATCTTTAAAAATAAAATAAAATCAATATAATAAATCTCAAATTTCAACAAAAATATAATATTTTTTGTTTTTAACTAAATGTCAACAGAAAGTAACTTGATCAAAAATATTTTAATCTAAAGTTTTCAAACGTCTAATTGGTTTTTAAACAATTAAACAATAGCTTAAAACAATCAGTAGTTATTTGTAATTAAAAACATAAATACAATAAAAAACAAACAAAAATAAAATTATAAAAACAAACATATTTTCAATTTTAATAACTCAATCAAAAACTACTTAAATTAAAAAAACATTTATTCAAATTGATAGCAAATTACATAACATATTAAACAAATAATAAATTGATTAAATGAATAAATACATAATATAATAATTCATATGTAACTACTAACTTATTTTAAAATTATAATTTTTAATATTTTACTCATGCATATTAAATATAAATACATATTTTTAAATATAATTATATTAAACAAAAATTTCTATCAAAAAAAATTTAAATGAATGAAAAATATTTTGTAAAAATTTTTATGAATGAATATATTTATCATATAATTGGTTGCAATTACTATATTATATACAAATATATTTGATATTCAAATAAATATTTAACGAGTATATTATGTATGTATAAAAAGGTTTGCCAACAAAATTTTTGTGAAACAAACAAAATCAACAGTGTTTTTGAAAAAATCTTGTATTTATTTGAATACAATTTACATCTTTATTTAAAAAACATATATTCAGTAGTAGTAGTAGTAGTAATAGTGGCATACAATATATGTTAATATATTAAATTGCCTTGTTTGAATATCATAAATATAAAATAATGATAATATTATTTGTCTTTTAAAAATGTATTTAACTTAAATGTTTTAATTATTAAAATTTAATACAAAACAACAACAAAAATAATAATAATAACAACTAATTAATTAGCAATAAATCTCAATCTAAACCGCAAATGTGTTAACAAACAAAACAATATATTTATATAAATAAATTATATAATCAACACTTAAATAGCACTTCATAATTGTGAGCTTTAAAATTGATATTAAATGTAAAAAATATTGTAATAATAATCAAAAAGCAGTAGAAAATAATTTATAGTTTCTTTATGTTTTTCAATATAATATATTTTTTGCCGCAAATATAATGTTTTATTTATATAAATAAATATTATTATTAACACATTTTGGGGGTAAAAAGATTAATGAAATTTTGCTTAATTTTCTATAAAATATTTTTTAGATTTAAAAATATCAATAATTTTTTGGTAATAATTTCTCTCTCTCTCTCTCTATCTCTCTCTCTCTCTATCTCTCTCTCTCTCTCTCTCTCTCTCTCATTAGTAGAGTAAAAGTGTATGAAATTAAATATACTATTTTCTGGTTGAGCAGCTCAATCATCTACTAAAATAACAAATTAAGTATTCAATACAATAAGCAAACTCTTGTGTAATTTGGCAAACATTACATCTGAAGCTAAAACCCTTGTAATCATAATAATAATTGTAATAATAATAACAAATATTAAGTGAATATATGGTTGAAAAATGTAAAACAAAAGCCGACGAGTATTGTGTCGATTAGGGCTTATATATGCAAATTCAATGATTTTTTTTGTTTCATAGGTATGACAACTATCTTAGTCACAACTACTACATACCAAACAACTAACTAAAAGTCTTGCAATTAAATGAATTGTAATTTTAATTTAGTTTTTTGCTAACAATAGAGATGACAAATTACAAGCACCAGGAGATTCAACAATGTTTTGTAATTATGCCATCAAATAGTAGCAGAAAAAAATGCAAATATACGTGTATATATTATATAAGAAAATTGTTATTTAAAACACAAAAATGCTTTTTTTGTTTGAGTTTTAAATCAATTTTTCATGTTTTACTATGAGAAACAATATAATATATTACATAACGAGAATAGTTATGAGTTTTTCATTTAGGAAAATAAATTTTTTCTTTGTTTTGCAAAAAAATATTAATAAAATAATGAGAAAAAGGGTATAATTTAAGTAAAATTTTCATTTGCAAAACATGACAACCAAATGAATTATTATTATAATATTAAAAAAACAAAGAAATCAATTGGATTTGCAATATAATTAGTGAAATAGTTTGCAACAATAAAAAAAGCTAAATTATTATTAGTTTTAGTTGTTCCCGGTGGAGTCCATTACTATAATAGTAATTATAATATACATAATGTGTTTTACAGTCCAATAATTAGCTAATAATTGTATTATTCTCAGCCAATAATAGCAGCAAAAAATGTATTAATAATACAATTGTTATATAAGACTAGAGACAAATAGGAGAGAAAAGTGAATGAGTTTTAGAGATAGGAGTAAAACTACATTTCATATAAACAACAAAGAAATTCATAAAAAATTGTAACAAAAAAAGTTGATATCATTTAAAAAGCGATAAACAAATGACAAACACATATAATATATAAAACAAAAGCTGAGAAAAGTTCTCAAACAATGAAAAACAAAATGAAAAAAAGTTTTTCAAAAAAAAGTTTTGAAGACATGAATCAAAAACAAATTTAGATATTATATTCTGTAACCAACAGAAAAAAATTATATTTATATGAATACTTACTTACGATGGCATTTGCCAAACAAAACCCAACTTGTTATTTTTTAAAGCCTGTGTGTTATACTATAATATCGGTTTAGATGTGCCGGCCGTGTATTTCATCAAAATATCATTTATCATAATTTAGTTTTGACGTAAAGGCACACCAAGAAAAAAGTATATGAGAGACATATTATACAACAGTCCTTGTTGTATTGGCTATGGCCTAACTAACACACAAAAAATAACTTATTTTGTCACAAAATATATATATATAACACAAGACATGCAACAAACATACAAAAGACTTATACTTTTTTCTAACTTAATATTATAATTTATTTTCTCTCTCTCAGTTCAGTTTGAATGGCATATCGTTTTGCATATAATGACAAACCAATCAATATTTTTAGGACAAAAAATATATGTATTAGTAATTTAGTGAATTGACTAAATGTATTGGTTATATAGATTTAAATATTAATTTGGGAAAGGTTTTGAGACATAGATTTAAAAACATCAATAAAACGTCATCAAAAATTATAAACTCATTAAAATTATATTATTTTGTAATTTAATATAAAGTTTAAAAAAATGTTACTTTTATAATGAATATTATATTGATTTAACTTTTTTGTATACAGAATATGATTAAACTTTTTTGACACACATTTTATTATAATTGAAACTAAAAACACAAGAATATATTCATTTATTTTGTATAATATATGGAAGAGTAATATGAAGAAAGAGAGAAAGAGAGAGAGAGAGAAAGAGAGAAAGGCTTAAAAGATTTCCTTTAGGTGTTAAATAGATTAAAATATTAAGAGACAAGAGAGAGAGAGAGAGAGAGAGAGAGAGAGAGAGAGAGTATTTTGTTAAACAAAATAGCAAATGTGATTTAATTTAGTATAGTATCACAAAAATGTGTATTACGTCTATGTGTATGTATGTCTGGTGTGCTTAATATTATGCTAAAAACAATTTGAATAAATGAATAAATGCATAAATGAGAGACACATGCAATGATTGATCGCTTAAATGAATTTTTTATATAACTATTATTGATTAATTGGTAACAACTATTTGTAGTATATATAAAATTACCAGGATTTGGTTGTTTTAAAACAATAATTTAAATTTTGCGGGAATTAGAGGGTAAGCGAGAGCGAGAGCGAGAGAGAGAGCGAGAGAGAGAGAGAGAGAGAGAGAAGAATGGGCAGAGGGTTTTAAATAGTGTGTTCAAAAGTCCAGACATTTTTCAACATTTGTATATGTCTTGTAATATTTGTCGTTATATTACGTGAAAAACAATGTTAATATAGAGATAGTTAGATAGATAGAGACATATTTGGTAGTATAAAGTTGTGAGTGTTGTGACTGAATACAAAAAAAACACAGTCTAAACATAGCATTTTGACGACTGATTAACATTCAATAGCCTTAAGGTAAGGGAAAGTATAAAATTAAAGTATAAATAAAAGCATGATTGAAGAAAATCCCTTAATTAGCATTTATGCAAAACAATCATATAATCATAAATTAGTTGACTTTCTCTCTCTCTCTCTCTCTCTTAAATTGGTCTCATAAATGCTTGAATACTGTAGTTAAGTGTGCGGACCAAATATACATTGAAATAAAGATGGATTTGATCGCAAAATTATGTAATTGACTGAACATATAATAGTCAGAGAAAAACATAGTCACTAAATGAGTGAATGAAATGAATGAAAATGAGAGTTGATATGCATGTGAAACAAACAGACAGATAGAGAGAAAAAAGTGGAAATGAATTTATTTTAATTTTCATTCAAGAGTTTCATTTCAACATTAATTTATAAATTATAATATAAACTTTGTATATAATTGTATTTATAAAATTATTTTTATACATATATTTTACATATGGAGTGGAGTTGAGTTGTTTTTGAACAATTAGGGAGAAAGAGAGTTGTTATATGAATATATATAAAAATAAAAGCTAATAATTATTGGTTATGGAAATGAAGGGCCAATTGCAGTTTATGAGCACTTATTGTTAATTTTGCATAAAATTTTGCATATTAAAGGGCAATTATACACAACTAAAATAAGTTAAGCATTATATTTAGTGCAATTATCATTACTAGGAGTCGACAATTCAAACTAAAACAAGCCAAACACAACCAACCAGATAACAAAAAAAAATCAGTAATAATCGTTTTCTGGTGAGAACACGTACTACACCAGTGCTCAGGCAAAGTCCGGCCAACTTTATATATATATATTTTATTTGTGTGTGCCTTTGGTTTGTGTCAGCGCTGGCAATATTAATGATAACATATCCCTCACGCATATATACTATTATGTGTCCAAATGGTTTTGCTTATGTATGTTATTAAGAGTTATATATATTATATTATTTGTTGTATAACTCCTAATGCTCTGTCTCTTTCTCTATCTATCTGTGAGCTACTTATAGACCCAAACAGAATACTGAATACAAATAAAACATAAATACCACCAAAAAAAGAGATATATAGACTGAATAGACATTAAACAATATATATAAATAAAAAGCAAGGCCTGCGATGGTGGGTGCCACCACCACCA
>JAQIWK010000650.1:0-14345 GCA_034695265.1 Dissorhina ornata | reverse complement strand
ATCGACCCGCCTCGGGTCGGGTCGGTTGGATCGACCCGCCTCGGGTCGGGTCGGTTGGATCGACCCGCCTCGGGTCGTGTCGGTTGGATCGACCCGCCTCGGGTCGGGTCGGTTGGATCGACGCGCTTCGGGTCGGGCCTTTCAGTGAGTGCCCCAAAAATGTATAGAAAAAGACCGTGGTCAGGTTAGAATAAGAAGTTTTTTAAGAAAATCATTCACACTTAATTTAATTATGTTATAATTATTTAATTTTTTTTAATTTAAAAGTTGAGATAAATTTTTCTTAAAATATAAATGAATTAGATTTTTGATTAAAATAATTGTTTATATGTAAAGTCTCCATAAAGTGCTAAGATTTAATCACGTGTTAACTTTATAACTAATAGAATAGACAATACATAAAGTAAGCGTTTATTCTAATCTTAACATTTTGGCGGCTAATTTAATTTTAGCACATTTTGGGGTACTTTTTCATATGTGTGATTTTTAATTCAATCACATAAAACTATAATGTTAACTTTTTATTTATATATATAATATATTACCAGTTGACCATATGTCAGGGTACTAGGGATAGTATATGGTATCATGATTATAAACGAGCCAATAATAATGGTAAAGATTGTCGATGTGGTGACGTACATTCAAAAACTGGTAATGGTAATAATGAGTTTGGTGAATATTGTGGTCATACCATAAATAGAATAGAGGGTAATAATAAATGTAACCCACATGAAGTTAGATATTGCGATATGGTTAATGGTGATCACAAAAATAAAGTTGGTAGGACTAAAACTGAGTGTAAGTTTGGGTGTATTGAAGGTAATGATGGTCAAGCTGAAAGGAATTGCAAACAAGGTTCTTTTGAAAAATACGGAAAATGTTAAAGAACTGACAGAAATTTAAACAAGACATATATACATATATATATATAATAAATTAATAAAATTAATATAGTTTTTATAATTTTTAATTAAATTTTCTGTATTTGAAATAAATTTGAATAAATGTAATATTTATATATAAAACAAATAATTTTGTAATTATTGATTATAACTTGGAATGTGCAAATACAAGCTAAATAGTAGACTGTATTATAATAAGCAGTGTTGACATTAGTAATGAACAAAGCTCTACTAATATCCACAACATTTTGAACCATTTGTTTAATACAATAGCATAGCGTTTGAACTAACTGATAATCTTGGCCAGTTATTTTAAAATTTACCCATAACTCGAGTAACTCATTATAACCAGGCTCATATAGCAAGCAATTAAAATAGTGTGATGACTTTAAAGGTATTGATTGTGATAAGGATGTACTGGCTGTTATGCATTAGTTATTTATCTAATATCTAGGTTCTAATTAAATAATATTTTGCAAGGATACTGGATGTCATAGTGTATATTTTATTATAATTAAATATCATGTACTATTCATTATAATAAAAGTCTGCATATATATTTATTTATAAAACAATAGAAAAATATATCAAATATTTAATTAATTGAAATTAATAAAAAATATTATAAATTAAATTACATGTATAATTATATAAATTAAGATATTAATTGTGTTTGCTAACTAAAAAAGTTTAATTAAATAAAAATTAATTTAATGTCACATTATATTTTATAACTTTCAGATTTGCAAATAAATATTAGATTTTGTATTCCCATCTTAATTTTGAAACAATTATTATTGCTACTAAAATTTTATATTTTAGCATATTCATAATTTATTGTTATACCTAGAGACTATCAAAAACAAACTTGACCAATGTCTATTTGAATGATATTATGATAGTTTTACATTAATTTTAATAATAATAATTAATCATGTGATTAAAAAGGCACATTATTTTGCACACTTTGACAGTATGAAATTATAATGAATAGTACATGGTATTCAAATATAGTTTATATCCAAACTATTATACTTTTTAAAAATTATTTTTAGAAATACATTTGTTTATAAAATAAATACAATAAAAGCAAAAACTACAAAAAAAAACCGATTTTAATACAATGACAGCACTTTAAATAAACTAATTAGCCTGGTCAGTATGATTATTCTATACTGGCTAATTCTTTAACTTTTAATCAGGTAAAGCTGCTACATACCCATTTTATTAATTAAACTAATATTAATTTTAGAAATATTAAATACACTTTAATATGACATTTGTGAATAATAACCAAGGCATATTTATTTTACGAATTTTAGCAACTTAATGACTAATTAAAAACGTCCATATAACTTTTTTTTAAAAACTATTTTAAAAATTAACTTAAGTGTATTATAAGATTAGTGATTTAAAAAATTAATTTATATACATTTATAATTGCTCAATTTTTCAATCAATTAAATAATATAGTTTTAATAAAACTAGCCAAGCTAATGTAAAGTACAATTTTAAGCTTAATTTATGAATGGTAGGTATTTAAGTTAAAAGAGTTAACAATTTAATTAACATTTATAATTTTATGATCAAATGTGTTTTTATAAAAAAAATTTTTTAATTAACTAATAAATTAAATGACAAATTTTTGCTAATTAAATCTTGTTATATCAATTATATTGATAAACACATTTCAAATAACAGCCATTTTAAATATATTACATTTTGAATAAACATGTTTATTTTAAGACTTACTTTGTTTGTGCTGATAATCTACGTTCAAGGTATATATTTTAATGTTCATTATCCACATAAATTAATTTGAAATATAATAATTTTAAATTTATATAAAATTATAAGTCAAATAATTAAATGTAGTTTTAGGCATAATTATTTATATGTATTACTTTAACAAATAATTATACATTTTTATGCACATTATTGAAAATGATGTGTATAATAGAATAGGTCTAACCCACCCACCCACTGATCATAAAATGATCAATATGGTCAATTGACCTTGATACTTTAACTATAAGTAGTTTTGTATATAAAAAAAATTTGTATAAAATTTATTTAGTCACTTATTGTTCACCAAACTGAATAATAACATTTTAAAACTAAACTTTATGAATTATTGTTTATAACATTAATTATAATTAATCAAGTTTTTCAATTAATTGTTGTGTATATTAAATAACTGTTAAGTTAAATATAATTAATTTAGTTGTCTATTTTTTATATTTTAAAACTAGATGTCATTAATTACAAAAGACCTGATAATAATGGCACTAATTGTAGATGTGGTGACATAAATTATTTGCTCGGTAATAATGATTATGAAAATCCTAGATATTGTGGGCATACAATAAATAGAATATTGCGTAGTAATGAATGCGAGCCACATCAAATTAGAGAATGTCCAAGAATTAATGGAAATGAAAACAATTACCTTGGTACTGGAGAAAAGAAGTGCGGTGAATGTATCGAAAATAGAAAATCTCACCTAGCTAATTTACATTGTAAGCCGGGTACTCCCAAATATGACAATTCTAACAGGAATAACAAGAATTACGCCATAAATAAAAATAACAAGAATAATCAAAACAACAAATGCAATTACCTTGCTTGTGGTGATTTACCTGGCTATATCTGTGGCAAATTTCTTCATCCTAGTTGTGATCCAAATACAGTTTACAATTGTATATATGATAACAGCACTCTTACCATGGTAAAAAGCTGCCAGTTATGTGTTAAGGACTACAATGGCGACTTAGTTAGTTGTTTTAAAAACAATAATCTTTATAAACAATTTTATAACAACCCAAACTACTTGCAAGATGGTAAATTATATAAATGTTTATACATGATTAAGTATTCCTTATTCCGGTAAGGTTAAAACTCGCGCCAAAAAAATAAGCAAAACCCCAACTATTCACCATTGAGTACTAAAAATTGCTAAAAAAGTTGCTGTTTTGTATAAGCCATTGAACATAATGTTAAAATTTAAATGATTACTCAAATATTTGTAAACTAAATATTATAAAGTTAGTAAACCCTTCAACTTTATTACTATTAAATTAATGATTGAAATAAAATGACCCTGATACCTGTCTTAAATGAAAGGAGAACTAAAGTGATTGTACTATAATTAAACGGTACTCTCTGCTATTCACATATAATTTGATAATAAAACATAAAACCCTTTTACATAAAATTTTAAATAGATAACTTGAAAATTGTTGTAACATTCAATCAATTACTTGTAATGTTAATAATTTTAAAAAATTAGTATTTACAATTTATCAAGGCTAAAAGAAATGAGTAATTTTTTTGTATTAAAATTTAATTTTGACTTATATTACTATGAGTTTGAAATAGATTAAAACAATTATTTATAGTGTTAAATTAAAAAAATAAAATATAAATATGAATATCTCTTATTATTAATTTTAAAACAAAATACCAATAATAGTATTTTTAAAATTTTTGCTTACTTTTTGATCACGTCATAAATTTACCGGTCTATGGATATTATATACATGATTAAAACATAATTACTTTTTTACATATCATTACCAATTTTAAATTATTAAAATTCAAAAATCAAAAATTTTAATTTTATTAAACTAAATTTTTTTTACAGAAACTCGAACTCATGGCTGTTATTCTGAATCCTATTGTTATGGTAAACAAGGTCACTATTGTGGTTACCAGTTGAATATGAGATGTAGCGCGCATAAAATATATTATTGTAATCACAACAACTATGTTAGTACTTGGGGGTCAAGAGATGCCTGTAAAAAATGTGTAACTGAAGGTGGTCGTGTTAGAAAACGACGTGGATGTCTACATAAAGATGGTAACTGGAGAGATGAAGGTTATTGGTCGAAAAATTAACTTCAAACAAAAATTGCTCGCATTGTAATTTGCATAATTATAAGTGTAATTAAATTATTTTGCAATTAAAACTATAATTTGTCTTATTTTATAATTGGGCGAGGATGCAAGCAACACAGTTTATTTAATGATTTATTAAACTGAGTTGCTCGCATTCTCGTACAATTTAAAATAAGACTTATTATAATTTTAAATGTTATTTCAACGAACTAATTATTATTTGATTTAATTTAATTTAATAAAATTGCAATTTTTCTTTTTTATAAATAAATAAAATTCTAATTTTAACAAACATATTTTGATTATTTTCTTCAAATTAATTTTAAATAATTTGAAACTTGAAAAAGTAGATTTATATTATATAATTAATGAATGTTATTGGCATTGTATTAGTAGTACTACTTGTGCCGACCCTCGTAGTGAAAGTCTGGCCAAACTGTTATGTCTGACGCCCGATAAAGTCCGGTCTAACTTCTCAAACATAGTCTTAAATGTCAGTTATTTTGTGACTAAAAATGACTGCAAATTAACCACTGATGACCAAATAGTATCAAATAATATTCAGGATAGTCCCACACCTACTGACCATAACTTGTTGGCTCAATTATCACCGGGTGGTCATCAAGAGTTCAAACTAATTATAATTTAAATAAATATTTATTAATTATGGATATATTTAAAACTGTAAATAAACAAGAAAATTTGTTTATTCATCAACACCATCATCTACATAAGGATGGTGAATGGAAAAGTGGAAATTTTTGGAAACAACATGTCTGATTAAAAAATAGAATATATTGTAATTTTATGATTTTATTAATGAATTTCTTAGTATTAAACTTATTTTAAACACACTATCCAGTGTGACCTGAACAATTTTATATTCAAATAATTACATGCACTTTCAAATACACTTTAAATATAACTATTGACCTCAAACCACATCATATAAAAGTGGTACACACAAGTCGTTAGGAGTTTAGCGTTAATTTGTAAGAATGTGAAGTACTCTTTCGGGCGTAAGACACAAAAAGGCATTTTGTGTATATCTTACCACACAAAATGTGGTTACGCCCGAAAGAGTACTTCACATTCTTACAAATTAACGCTAAACTTCTAACAACTTGGGTACACATATACACATTTTTAAACACAATATCAATATATTGTCCGCACACTGTCTTATGCTTAAGACATATTCATATCAGATGTTTTTATAAACAATTTTGGTATTTAACTTTTAATTTTATGTTGAATTTAATAAAATGTTTTGAAATTACAAACAACTTCTTCAATATTATTATTCAACTGAAAGTAAAACTCTATCGGAAACTCTAAAAAAAAACCCGGCTAAGGCCGTAACAAAGTCTAACTTTTTGTTAAATATATTATTATTATTTCACTACATAATTTAAATTTTTAATTATAAATATTATTTTGTATATAAAATAAATAAATTATTACAAAATACATAGTGTATAAACATATTTTTAATATATTAATCAATATTTAATTAATTTTTTTAATTTAAAATATTAAAAAATTATTTATTTAAATATTCATTGTTATTTTATAATAATATAAATTAATATAAAGTATTTATTACATAAAGAAAAGAATAAATATTAAAACTATTTTAAATGTATATACATATTTACAATAATATTTAGCAAAACATTGAATTATTATTATTATGTAACGTTAATATAAAATAGCTTTATAAAAAAAATTTGTCCATGATAAAATATTTTCAAATTTGTTTTCAAATAAAAATTTTTAAATATAAATATAATAAAATATTACATTTTCAAAAATTTATTTCATTTAAAATTTATAATATATATATTAGTTATAAACACAATTTAATTATGTTGATTATTTTTACAAAGATTATAGAACAATATACCTTGGTATCCACCTCATAAGTTTGTTTGTTACAAAAGTAATTATAAATATTTTAAAATATACATATTAAATTATTTATTTTTAAACAGATTTGGATGACTCTATTAATAACTGTATTAAAAATTATAAATTCAGTTTACATATTAGGTAATTATAATTTAAATATATAATTATTAATAATGAATATATTTAAAACATTAACTAATCAAAATAATTTAAAATTTGTTAATTATAATATGTGTAAAATTAACTTATACAGTACTTTTAATATGTTAAAATATATATGGATAACAAGTGCCTTGGTAATTACAAAATCATTTAGTAGTTTATTACTAAATTAAATGCATATTTTAAATTAATTTATGTGCCATTGATTGACAGTTTAAATAATTTATATAAACATGAATTATTAATATATTTACTTTTAATTTAATTTGTTTTTATATAAAGTATTGATACAAATCTTTATTAATTATATTGTCTAACAATAATTTTAGTATAAAGTTAAATTTAAATTACTAAAGATTTATGTTTATATAAATCATTTGAATAGTCAATTAATGGCACATAAATTAATTTAAAATATGCATTTAATTTAGTAATAAACTACTAAATGATTTTGTAATTACCAAGGCACTTGTTATCCATATATATTTTAACATATTAAAAGTACTGTATAAGTTAATTTTACACATATTATAATTAACAAATTTTAAATTATTTTGATTAGTTAATGTTTTAAATATATTCATTATTAATAATTATATATTTAAATTATAATTACCTAATATGTAAACTGAATTTATAATTTTTAATACAGTTATTAATAGAGTCATCCAAATCTGTTTAAAAATAAATAATTTAATATGTATATTTTAAAATATTTATAATTACTTTTGTAACAAACAAACTTATGAGGTGGATACCAAGGTATATTGTTCTATAATCTTTGTAAAAATAATCAACATAATTAAATTGTGTTTATAACTAATATATATATTATAAATTTTAAATGAAATAAATTTTTGAAAATGTAATATTTTATTATATTTATATTTAAAAATTTTTATTTGAAAACAAATTTGAAAATATTTTATCATGGACAAATTTTTTTTATAAAGCTATTTTATATTAACGTTACATAATAATAATAATTCAATGTTTTGCTAAATATTATTGTAAATATGTATATACATTTAAAATAGTTTTAATATTTATTCTTTTCTTTATGTAATAAATACTTTATATTAATTTATATTATTATAAAATAACAATGAATATTTAAATAAATAATTTTTTAATATTTTAAATTAAAAAAATTAATTAAATATTGATTAATATATTAAAAATATGTTTATACACTATGTATTTTGTAATAATTTATTTATTTTATATACAAAATAATATTTATAATTAAAAATTTAAATTATGTAGTGAAATAATAATAATATATTTAACAAAAAGTTAGACTTTGTTACGGCCTTAGCCGGGTTTTTTTTTAGAGTTTCCGATAGAGTTTTACTTTCAGTTGAATAATAATATTGAAGAAGTTGTTTGTAATTTCAAAACATTTTATTAAATTCAACATAAAATTAAAAGTTAAATACCAAAATTGTTTATAAAAACATCTGATATGAATATGTCTTAAGCATAAGACAGTGTGCGGACAATATATTGATATTGTGTTTAAAAATGTGTATATGTGTACCCAAGTTGTTAGAAGTTTAGCGTTAATTTGTAAGAATGTGAAGTACTCTTTCGGGCGTAACCACATTTTGTGTGGTAAGATATACACAAAATGCCTTTTTGTGTCTTACGCCCGAAAGAGTACTTCACATTCTTACAAATTAACGCTAAACTCCTAACGACTTGTGTGTACCACTTTTATATGATGTGGTTTGAGGTCAATAGTTATATTTAAAGTGTATTTGAAAGTGCATGTAATTATTTGAATATAAAATTGTTCAGGTCACACTGGATAGTGTGTTTAAAATAAGTTTAATACTAAGAAATTCATTAATAAAATCATAAAATTACAATATATTCTATTTTTTAATCAGACATGTTGTTTCCAAAAATTTCCACTTTTCCATTCACCATCCTTATGTAGATGATGGTGTTGATGAATAAACAAATTTTCTTGTTTATTTACAGTTTTAAATATATCCATAATTAATAAATATTTATTTAAATTATAATTAGTTTGAACTCTTGATGACCACCCGGTGATAATTGAGCCAACAAGTTATGGTCAGTAGGTGTGGGACTATCCTGAATATTATTTGATACTATTTGGTCATCAGTGGTTAATTTGCAGTCATTTTTAGTCACAAAATAACTGACATTTAAGACTATGTTTGAGAAGTTAGACCGGACTTTATCGGGCGTCAGACATAACAGTTTGGCCAGACTTTCACTACGAGGGTCGGCACAAGTAGTACTACTAATACAATGCCAATAACATTCATTAATTATATAATATAAATCTACTTTTTCAAGTTTCAAATTATTTAAAATTAATTTGAAGAAAATAATCAAAATATGTTTGTTAAAATTAGAATTTTATTTATTTATAAAAAAGAAAAATTGCAATTTTATTAAATTAAATTAAATCAAATAATAATTAGTTCGTTGAAATAACATTTAAAATTATAATAAGTCTTATTTTAAATTGTACGAGAATGCGAGCAACTCAGTTTAATAAATCATTAAATAAACTGTGTTGCTTGCATCCTCGCCCAATTATAAAATAAGACAAATTATAGTTTTAATTGCAAAATAATTTAATTACACTTATAATTATGCAAATTACAATGCGAGCAATTTTTGTTTGAAGTTAATTTTTCGACCAATAACCTTCATCTCTCCAGTTACCATCTTTATGTAGACATCCACGTCGTTTTCTAACACGACCACCTTCAGTTACACATTTTTTACAGGCATCTCTTGACCCCCAAGTACTAACATAGTTGTTGTGATTACAATAATATATTTTATGCGCGCTACATCTCATATTCAACTGGTAACCACAATAGTGACCTTGTTTACCATAACAATAGGATTCAGAATAACAGCCATGAGTTCGAGTTTCTGTAAAAAAAATTTAGTTTAATAAAATTAAAATTTTTGATTTTTGAATTTTAATAATTTAAAATTGGTAATGATATGTAAAAAAGTAATTATGTTTTAATCATGTATATAATATCCATAGACCGGTAAATTTATGACGTGATCAAAAAGTAAGCAAAAATTTTAAAAATACTATTATTGGTATTTTGTTTTAAAATTAATAATAAGAGATATTCATATTTATATTTTATTTTTTTAATTTAACACTATAAATAATTGTTTTAATCTATTTCAAACTCATAGTAATATAAGTCAAAATTAAATTTTAATACAAAAAAATTACTCATTTCTTTTAGCCTTGATAAATTGTAAATACTAATTTTTTAAAATTATTAACATTACAAGTAATTGATTGAATGTTACAACAATTTTCAAGTTATCTATTTAAAATTTTATGTAAAAGGGTTTTATGTTTTATTATCAAATTATATGTGAATAGCAGAGAGTACCGTTTAATTATAGTACAATCACTTTAGTTCTCCTTTCATTTAAGACAGGTATCAGGGTCATTTTATTTCAATCATTAATTTAATAGTAATAAAGTTGAAGGGTTTACTAACTTTATAATATTTAGTTTACAAATATTTGAGTAATCATTTAAATTTTAACATTATGTTCAATGGCTTATACAAAACAGCAACTTTTTTAGCAATTTTTAGTACTCAATGGTGAATAGTTGGGGTTTTGCTTATTTTTTTGGCGCGAGTTTTAACCTTACCGGAATAAGGAATACTTAATCATGTATAAACATTTATATAATTTACCATCTTGCAAGTAGTTTGGGTTGTTATAAAATTGTTTATAAAGATTATTGTTTTTAAAACAACTAACTAAGTCGCCATTGTAGTCCTTAACACATAACTGGCAGCTTTTTACCATGGTAAGAGTGCTGTTATCATATATACAATTGTAAACTGTATTTGGATCACAACTAGGATGAAGAAATTTGCCACAGATATAGCCAGGTAAATCACCACAAGCAAGGTAATTGCATTTGTTGTTTTGATTATTCTTGTTATTTTTATTTATGGCGTAATTCTTGTTATTCCTGTTAGAATTGTCATATTTGGGAGTACCCGGCTTACAATGTAAATTAGCTAGGTGAGATTTTCTATTTTCGATACATTCACCGCACTTCTTTTCTCCAGTACCAAGGTAATTGTTTTCATTTCCATTAATTCTTGGACATTCTCTAATTTGATGTGGCTCGCATTCATTACTACGCAATATTCTATTTATTGTATGCCCACAATATCTAGGATTTTCATAATCATTATTACCGAGCAAATAATTTATGTCACCACATCTACAATTAGTGCCATTATTATCAGGTCTTTTGTAATTAATGACATCTAGTTTTAAAATATAAAAAATAGACAACTAAATTAATTATATTTAACTTAACAGTTATTTAATATACACAACAATTAATTGAAAAACTTGATTAATTATAATTAATGTTATAAACAATAATTCATAAAGTTTAGTTTTAAAATGTTATTATTCAGTTTGGTGAACAATAAGTGACTAAATAAATTTTATACAAATTTTTTTTATATACAAAACTACTTATAGTTAAAGTATCAAGGT
The DNA here is from genome assembly GCA_034695265.1 of Dissorhina ornata. Lineage (NCBI taxonomy): Eukaryota > Metazoa > Arthropoda > Arachnida > Sarcoptiformes > Oppiidae > Dissorhina > Dissorhina ornata. The sequence goes on along the minus strand of JAQIWK010000650.1, from coordinate 2,919 downwards.
CAATTGACCATATTGATCATTTTATGATCAGTGGGTGGGTGGGTTAGACCTATTCTATTATACACATCATTTTCAATAATGTGCATAAAAATGTATAATTATTTGTTAAAGTAATACATATAAATAATTATGCCTAAAACTACATTTAATTATTTGACTTATAATTTTATATAAATTTAAAATTATTATATTTCAAATTAATTTATGTGGATAATGAACATTAAAATATATACCTTGAACGTAGATTATCAGCACAAACAAAGTAAGTCTTAAAATAAACATGTTTATTCAAAATGTAATATATTTAAAATGGCTGTTATTTGAAATGTGTTTATCAATATAATTGATATAACAAGATTTAATTAGCAAAAATTTGTCATTTAATTTATTAGTTAATTAAAAAATTTTTTTTATAAAAACACATTTGATCATAAAATTATAAATGTTAATTAAATTGTTAACTCTTTTAACTTAAATACCTACCATTCATAAATTAAGCTTAAAATTGTACTTTACATTAGCTTGGCTAGTTTTATTAAAACTATATTATTTAATTGATTGAAAAATTGAGCAATTATAAATGTATATAAATTAATTTTTTAAATCACTAATCTTATAATACACTTAAGTTAATTTTTAAAATAGTTTTTAAAAAAAAGTTATATGGACGTTTTTAATTAGTCATTAAGTTGCTAAAATTCGTAAAATAAATATGCCTTGGTTATTATTCACAAATGTCATATTAAAGTGTATTTAATATTTCTAAAATTAATATTAGTTTAATTAATAAAATGGGTATGTAGCAGCTTTACCTGATTAAAAGTTAAAGAATTAGCCAGTATAGAATAATCATACTGACCAGGCTAATTAGTTTATTTAAAGTGCTGTCATTGTATTAAAATCGGTTTTTTTTTGTAGTTTTTGCTTTTATTGTATTTATTTTATAAACAAATGTATTTCTAAAAATAATTTTTAAAAAGTATAATAGTTTGGATATAAACTATATTTGAATACCATGTACTATTCATTATAATTTCATACTGTCAAAGTGTGCAAAATAATGTGCCTTTTTAATCACATGATTAATTATTATTATTAAAATTAATGTAAAACTATCATAATATCATTCAAATAGACATTGGTCAAGTTTGTTTTTGATAGTCTCTAGGTATAACAATAAATTATGAATATGCTAAAATATAAAATTTTAGTAGCAATAATAATTGTTTCAAAATTAAGATGGGAATACAAAATCTAATATTTATTTGCAAATCTGAAAGTTATAAAATATAATGTGACATTAAATTAATTTTTATTTAATTAAACTTTTTTAGTTAGCAAACACAATTAATATCTTAATTTATATAATTATACATGTAATTTAATTTATAATATTTTTTATTAATTTCAATTAATTAAATATTTGATATATTTTTCTATTGTTTTATAAATAAATATATATGCAGACTTTTATTATAATGAATAGTACATGATATTTAATTATAATAAAATATACACTATGACATCCAGTATCCTTGCAAAATATTATTTAATTAGAACCTAGATATTAGATAAATAACTAATGCATAACAGCCAGTACATCCTTATCACAATCAATACCTTTAAAGTCATCACACTATTTTAATTGCTTGCTATATGAGCCTGGTTATAATGAGTTACTCGAGTTATGGGTAAATTTTAAAATAACTGGCCAAGATTATCAGTTAGTTCAAACGCTATGCTATTGTATTAAACAAATGGTTCAAAATGTTGTGGATATTAGTAGAGCTTTGTTCATTACTAATGTCAACACTGCTTATTATAATACAGTCTACTATTTAGCTTGTATTTGCACATTCCAAGTTATAATCAATAATTACAAAATTATTTGTTTTATATATAAATATTACATTTATTCAAATTTATTTCAAATACAGAAAATTTAATTAAAAATTATAAAAACTATATTAATTTTATTAATTTATTATATATATATATGTATATATGTCTTGTTTAAATTTCTGTCAGTTCTTTAACATTTTCCGTATTTTTCAAAAGAACCTTGTTTGCAATTCCTTTCAGCTTGACCATCATTACCTTCAATACACCCAAACTTACACTCAGTTTTAGTCCTACCAACTTTATTTTTGTGATCACCATTAACCATATCGCAATATCTAACTTCATGTGGGTTACATTTATTATTACCCTCTATTCTATTTATGGTATGACCACAATATTCACCAAACTCATTATTACCATTACCAGTTTTTGAATGTACGTCACCACATCGACAATCTTTACCATTATTATTGGCTCGTTTATAATCATGATACCATATACTATCCCTAGTACCCTGACATATGGTCAACTGGTAATATATTATATATATAAATAAAAAGTTAACATTATAGTTTTATGTGATTGAATTAAAAATCACACATATGAAAAAGTACCCCAAAATGTGCTAAAATTAAATTAGCCGCCAAAATGTTAAGATTAGAATAAACGCTTACTTTATGTATTGTCTATTCTATTAGTTATAAAGTTAACACGTGATTAAATCTTAGCACTTTATGGAGACTTTACATATAAACAATTATTTTAATCAAAAATCTAATTCATTTATATTTTAAGAAAAATTTATCTCAACTTTTAAATTAAAAAAAATTAAATAATTATAACATAATTAAATTAAGTGTGAATGATTTTCTTAAAAAACTTCTTATTCTAACCTGACCACGGTCTTTTTCTATACATTTTTGGGGCACTCACTGAAAGGCCCGACCCGAAGCGCGTCGATCCAACCGACCCGACCCGAGGCGGGTCGATCCAACCGACACGACCCGAGGCGGGTCGATCCAACCGACCCGACCCGAGGCGGGTCGATCCAACCGACCCGACCCGAGGCGGGTCGAT
>JAQIWK010000649.1:0-14358 GCA_034695265.1 Dissorhina ornata | reverse complement strand
TTGTTTTACAATAAAAATAAATTTTTAAACTTTGAAATAAGTTTTTGAAATGGAAATGAATGGCAAGATTAGGGTGTGTTAGCAGCAGCCAGGTCAATATGGACATCTTGTTCAGTTAAATTACCAAACGTGGTATACATTGCTTGGACATCAGGCAGTGCCGCCCAGTGATGATTGCCAAATGGTTGGGCCGCCCGAACCGCATTCACATCTTTAAGGTAGAGGACATATGTCGGTAAACAGTCGGCAAAGGCATTACCAAATGTGTTGTATTGGTGTATTGGTTCAGTTAAAATAATACGAAGTCGAGTCCTATAAAAATTGAAATCACACCGAAATTGATCCACAAATGCGGCCGCAAATGCCAAACCGACCGATACGTGAAGTAGTTGAAGACCATAAGTAACATGAATGGTCACGTGACTTACATTGACTGTCCGTAATTCAATTAACCACTCGTTACACAATCGGTTGTAAATTTGTTTGTAAATATTTCGGGCCATACGTCTAGTTTGGGTCAATGAGTTTGCTATCCGATTGAATTCATCGTCGTATACAAAATACTTGCTTTTGATATCATCCAGCAATTTATCAACTAATCCAATAACTGTACGCAATATCTTAGTCCAACCAGGTTTGGTCAGTTGATAGCTAACATGCAGTCTTTGTGCTGGATTAGTTGATGTTGTCCTATTGACTTCCAGGTAAGAATAAATACAATGCAAAAACTTTGCCACCGATGACAAGCAATGACTACAATTGGCTTTAACTAAATGGTAAACCAAATGATCCATTATCTCCAACTGATTGTCCCAATCGGTGCCATCCATTGGTGGTATTAATGGAAATATCTGTTCCTTTAATATCACTTCCGACGCGTCAACACATCCAAACAATAAGTCTTTGAATGGTTCAATAATTTGTATAAACTTCATCATATTGTCACCATTGTTTTGCCACCAAAAATAAAGTCTTGAGTATTCATAAAATGCTGACCGGATATAACCGTTCAAATTAGCCATGGGTTGTGTCTGGTGCTGAGCGTAATCCCAAAAATTCACATAAAACTCATTAACCAAATATTCAATACCATGTATATCACTGTCAAAGAGTTCTTCGTTTGGGAAAAATGTCTTGTAAGTGCCCTCCATATCGCACGACCAGATGAATGTATACTTTTCAATGTATTGTATTCTGCCATCTCTTCGGGAACCAATATTCTTGATCATGGATTCAATACATTTTTGTTGGACACCAAACAAATAGTAATATAACTTTAATGTATAAAATATGGTCATAGGTTTGACGTAATCAAAAGGCAACTGATCCACGTAATTGAATTTAAACAAATATGGATTCATCTGGATGTTTTGTTGAGTCGCTTGTGCAACAGCCTGATCGTAGGTGTCTTGATGTTGTTGAAATTCAGCATCAAACTTTTCAAATAGATCCTGGTATATTTTGGTAGCCTTATTGCCCGATATACTGATGTCAACGCTTTGAAACACATTATACAACGATATAAATACAGACAAAAACATATTATCACTTATTTGGACATTATATGCATTTGTCAATTGACCCAAATTGGTGACACTTCGCCGCACCCGTAATATCTCTAATTCTTCATCATCTTTAACCAAACGGCTCGAGTATTCAATGTCTGGAGTGAACAAAAAGTCTTTGATTTGAAATTGTCTGTTAAACAATGACCTCCAGGTATCCCTAATATAAGTGTAATAACGACTGACCAAAGCTGACGACAACTCTCTTTGCCACTCTTTCTGTTGTTGTCTAGTGATGTATTTACCGTCGGCAGCAATCCTTTGGTGCAAATCAGTTACCAGATCTAAATGTCTTTGCAGGTCATTGTTACACACTTTGGCGAATGGGTTGGTTGGATGTAAAGTATATCTTAATAACTTAAATTCAATATCTCGTCGACAATGTCTGTATATGAATGCTACCAAATCCATTGGATCCGGTTGATTGCTCACCCATTTATCAAATAAATGTCTTGATTTATACCGAACCTCATTGGCTATCCGTTTTCGGTAATCATTAGCACAATATATGAGTCGATTTAGTGGTGTCTTTTGGAAAGGTTGTGTATTGGACTCAATTCTGGCCGTATCGGTGACGGCCAACAAATACAGTTCGCCAATTGTCGTACGGTTAGACATCAACCATCGATTGTGACCAACCATTAGGAACCGATAGATGGGATTGAAGTGGAAGAATGCGTTCCAATTACACCATTGATTGCAAAGACAGACATTAACATCTAACTGATCCCATGGATTGAATCCAATTTGTAAATCACAAAACTTTACGTTTTTAAGAAGTATTTTGTTTCTAATTGTTTCTTGTCGCTGATCATCAGTGGTATTGTCATCAAAAGTGGCCAACAAATCGGGGAAATATTTCAGTGGCGGTTGTGGCCAATAGGCTTCAGATGTATTCGCATCGACTCGGGATCTATTATACGATACTTTGACTCTATGGGCAATATCCAGGTGAGCGGCACCAAAATTTTGTGGATCTTTACCGATATTTCTAAACTTCTTGAGCTGTGCTTTAATCATATAATTCAAAATCGATAAATGATATAAGTTTTGGTCTTTAGGGGTAACCATTATACGCTCGGAATGCAACTCAAACTCAATATTTAATAAAAGCCAAACATTGTGTCCAAAAGGGACCAACTCTTGAAAGCCTTCTATAGATATGTCTTGTGTCCTGATTTGAAACTCATGTAAGCCTTGTATTGAATGGCTGTCCAACCAAACCCTAATAACTTCATTATGAGACCGAAGACTTCGAAACTGTGGTGCCGTCAAAGTGATTGAAAGCGAGCGTTCAGAGTGACCATCGGTTGGACGCCACTGGAGGACATCAGACACCTGACCATAAGTGCCGCACTCGACACGTAATGTCGGCCACTGTCCCAACACGTTATGAATGTCTATCACTTTAATGGCCGATACGACCACATTGAATGTCATGTGATCCATATCTGACAATATCTGAGCAATAAAGTCCATGTTTGGTATGACATCAAACAAATCTTGCAGTTCTTTGAGATATTCATAAAACATTTGCTTAAATAGTGGGCCATTTATATTGTCGTAACCGATAGCTGTAACCAAAAATACTTTGACTGCCCGTCCAAAGCTTGTGGTTGGATCAACTAGCGGGTAATAATCGACCGCATTTAATTGAAACATGTGGTGAGCTATCGTTTGCTGTTGGGCTGCCATTTGTTTTTGAAATTTGTCTTTTATGGATATCAATTGAAAAAAAGTCTTTAAATTTGATTTTAAAAACCAATTTATGATAAAGTTTTGTAAAATATTTGTGTTTAGGTTTAACGATAATTTGATTATTTTTAATTTAATTTTACTTAAGTTAAAAGAGCGAGATTATCACTTCATTAAATTAAATTATTCATTTATAAATTACAATTTAAATTAATTTTTAACGGTTTTTAATTTTTATTAAACATTGAAATTGGTATTAAAAGTTGTTATCTTAAGATACCTGACATTGAATTAAATTTAAAGTGACTTAAACATTAAGAAATCAATCCATCAATTCATTCAAACTATGAAAATGTCTTTAAATTACACAACACTTGTAAATACAGTTACTATCATATTGTGGTTAAGTATAGTTGGATCAGTTGTATGCCATATAGTGGATGATAACGAGACAACGACTCCAACGTCTGTGACGTCCAGTGTCTTAATGATAACATTGTTCACATTAGCGCCGGTTATTGTCATACTTATCAGCATATTATGTCTAATTTACTGCTGCGGATGGTTTCACAAGAAAAACAAAGCGGCGGTCAAAGAGGTTGATAGTGACGGCGAAAGCGGGCGTCAGGTTAGGTCACCAGCGAAGCGATCGGTCACACGAGATCCAATACGATCGCAAAGCGAAAGCGATGAAAGTCTTAAGCGGGCCGAGTCGGCCTATCGGGACAACCCTAACCCCCCAAACGCCCGATTAATGTACGGTTTATACGCGTCGACCATTGATGACAAGGAGGCTCTCGAAGATAATAATAAATCAGACACAAGTATTAGTGGCAAAAATAAGAGCAATAAAAGCAGTAAAAACATGTCAGCCTCGGGATCCGATTACAAGAGCGACAATAAAAGTGATTCAAAAATAGTATCCAAAGATGAAGAAAGTAAGTCATCGTTGAAATTAAATGAATCCAAGTCTGACTCCAAACTGACCAATAAATTGGACACAAAGTCCAAGAAACCCGAAGACAGTATGGAGGCTAGAGTTCAACAAATTATGAATGGTTAGTAATACTGGAAGTACTTTATGGTGATATTAGTGGTAAAATTTTTATGTCTCAAACCTCAACATCTATTCATAATATATATTTGTTTTTTTGTGATTATATTTTATTATTTATTATTTTTAATTTTTATTTGTTTTATTTTAAATTCAATAAAATTTTAATTAAATTGAGTTTTATATTTATTTTTTAATAAATTAAACAAAATTTATTACAAAAAGTTAATAATTAAATAAATTTTCTAATTAAATGTCACTTTTAATGACCAATTTTGTTGTTATAATTAATAAACTAGTTAACTAAAAACTAATTCAAACAAATAATTAAAAGTAAAAAATATTATAAAATTAATTTAATAACTAAATTAAGATTTAATTTAATTTAATCACTAAATTAATTAAAACTAATTATATATTTTACAATTGAAATATAGCGCCCATAGTCTGATGGGTCACGTGTCAGACAAATAACAGCCAATGATTGGTCGAAACCAAAAACACAAAACAAAAAAATTACACCATTTTTAACAATTTGTAAAACACGTGTCCACTCATTGACCACCAATTGATTGAATAATATAATTACAAATAATTAGTTAATTAATTAATTATAACCACAATTTGATGGCAACTATGAGTCAATCGCGACCTAAAGGTAATGTCTTTGAAAATCTTAATTCATATGAATTGATCCAACAATTGATGGTTTAATTGGTTTTGATTGTCATTTATCTATCGGTTGGTATTCAATAGGTCGCGGATTAGGCCGTGGATTAGGTCGTGGCCAACAAGTTAGTGGTCCCGGCCTTGAAGTTAGTGGTCCCGGCCTTGAAATTAATGGTCAAGGCCTTGAAAATAGTGGTCGCGGCCGTGGTTTTGGTCGCGGCGTTAAATCGGAGTTATCAACGATTGGCGTTAAACTGGTGTCGACGGCCACTGACGATGATAGCCATGAATTGAATCCATACGAAGATTTGTCCGAATTAACGGTGTCTTTAGGCGACGCCACCGCTAGTCAACCGATTGTTTCGCCGCCACAACCGCCGTCGTCGCCACTGCCGTCAGTCGATAAGGTATCGGCCAATGGTTCGGGCGATGTGTCCGTCGACTTCACTAATAAGTTGGCCAAAAGTGTTGAAAGAAAGCTTAGTTTAAAGACACAATTGTTTGTCAAACGACCCGAACTCGAGGGCACTAAAGGGCGACAGATAGCGGTCGTCGCCAATCACTTTCGGTTACAATTGAATGTGATGTCTGTCTATCACTACGACGTCGACATTGATTTTGCACGCAATTCAGACATCGATGGCGTGCCCGCCATTGGTGGCGCCGGTGACCGCAAAATGAGAAAAATGGCTCAAAAAGAAAATCTAGATGTCATCGAAAAGTTGGCCAAAGAATGGCCCGATGTGTTCGCTCGAACCACGTTTGTCTTCGATGGCCTCAAGAATCTCTATACGAGTGCACCACTCAATCTGGACGACCAACGGATTACGAAGACAGTGAAGGTTACCACCGATGGTTACGGCGATCAGTACTATCGGGTTGCCGTCAAAGCGACCAATGATTTTGAGATTAAGATGTCTTCGATTAACGACTACTTTGAGAAACGCATCACAACATTACCGGAGGACGCGCTCCACGTCTTGGAAATTATTTTGCGCTACAAATCCACTGGCAATTGTGTACCCGTTGGCCGATCCTTATACCCGAGTATTGAGTCAAACCAATCGATTACCGCAAACACATACCTATCGTATGGTCACAATCAAGCGGTTCACATGACACAAGTGGGACCAACTTTGGTGATCAATCGTACGGCCACTTTGTTTCACAAAAGCAAAAGTCTGATTGACTTCATGTTGGGTTTGACGGGACATAAAGACATTTGTCAAATTAATTTCAATGATCAACGCGTTGTGGCCGACCTTAACCGACAATTGGACGGCATTCGGGTCACTACTGCCCACACGGGTGGCAAACGTCACGCTATTTTGGCCGGACTTAGCGATGAGCCGCCAAATAGCGCTACGTTTATCATTAAGAAAGATGGCGTCGAAACAGAGACAAGCGTTTTGCAGTATTTCAAAGATCACTACAACATTGTACTCAAGTATCCAACGATTCCGTGCTTTAAACTCAAGGGACGAGTGGCCCGATTGTTGCCGATAGAGATGTGCGACATATCGTCCAATCAGCCGGTCCTTCGCAAACACACCACATCAAGAATGACATCCGATTTGGTGCGCAAGAGTGGCCAACAAAGACCAATTGAACGCTTCCAGTTTGTCCAGGATACGGTGAATAGTGTGGCCGCCGTTAGTAAATCTCTGTTCAGCCAAATGGGAGTTTCTATGTCTACCGAAGCTATTCACGTGAATGGCCGGGTGTTAGACAAGCCATCCATTGTCGGTACCGATCGACGGCTGTTTGAACCAAAAACATTGACCAAATGGTGGTTTATATCGATTGGTCCATCCTTTAGAAAAGACCATGAACAAAAGGTTATGGAATTCCTAAGAAGTATGAAAGACATGGCTAACAAAATGGGTGTCCAAGTGGCCAAACCAGAGATTGTCAAACAAGTGGCAAATCCTAATCGGGATAAATCGGCGGTCGAAATGGTATTCAAGCGAATGAATCCCAAACCCGAATTAGTAATGTTTTGCATACCGTATGGCGACGGGACTTACCATCAAATCAAACATTTGGCAGACATCGAGTACGGAGTTATGACACAATGTGTTAAAGTAGAGCATGTCTTGATTACACCAAAGGGATGTCTGACTAATTTATGGCTCAAAATCAATGGCAAACTCAATGGACAGAATACGATCGTACGTAACCCCCAACCGCCGGCTTATATGACTGGTTTGATGGTTATTGGAGCCGATGTAACACACCCGGCGCCGGCCGATCGCATGATGTCATCGGTGGCCGCCGTAATCGGTAGTTACGATTCAGAATTGACTAAATACGCGGCCGCTATTCGGGTTCAACGCCGAGACAAACAAGAAATTATATCAGAATTTAAGGAAATGTTGATTGAATTATTGAAACAATACTTGGAGTCCAATAACAACAACCGACCGTCCAGTTTGATACTGTTTAGGGACGGCGTATCTCAGGGACAGTTTGATCAGGTGCTCAAAGACGAGTACAAGCAAATGAGGGCCGCGTGCGCCCACTTGGACCCCCAATACGAGCCTAAGATCACATTCGTTGTCGTCCAGAAGCGTCATCACACGAGGTTTATGCCACAAAACCCGAACGAACTGGGCGTCGGTCGGGCCGGCAATATACCGGCCGGTACTGTAGTGGACAATACTATTGTGGATCCCGTCTTATTCGAGTACTATCTGTGCAGTCATTCGGGAAATATTGTATTTAAATATTGTTTAATTAAGTTTTTGTCAAGTTATTAATTTATTAATGATTTGTTTGTTGTTTAGGGAACCAGTCGACCGGCGAAGTACATTGTTCTACACGATGACCACAATTTGTCATTTGATGAGATGGAGCGCCTGTCCTATCAGTTGTGCTATACGTTTGTACGCTCGACCGCATCCATATCGGTGCCAATACCGGTAATGTACGCCCATTTGGCGGCCAAACGGGCCAAAGAGCACATAATCGCCCACAACAGAGATCCCAATTTTCACTACACCAACGAACGCCGCGAAGACATGGAGCGAAGAGTGGCCAACGATCTCAACGATAAGATCAAAGTCAGTGATGTTCTTCGCAATCAATTTTACTATTGCTAAACATATTTAGTTTTCATTTAACTAAACATAACTACTAACTTACTATTATTTTAATTTTATTTCATTGATTCAATTGTTTTTCATAACTATCTCTATATTAATCTGTTTTCTAATGTATTGGCATTTGTTTTAAAATTTAATTTTACTTTTATATAGCATTTTTGACATGAGTTTTATTGAAATTTATTGACTTTTGTTTTTTTTTTGTGGATTTGATTGTTTTGTGTATTTTAATAGACATTAAACTGATTTCTTGTGATTATAACATTTCTTGGTATTTGAATATCGGGTGAAATAACGGTATCTTTTAGTAAACCAATTGTGAATACATTTTGTACTTTTTGTTGATTTCTGGTCACAAATAGTTTAATAAATTTTTCACACCATTGCTGGTATGGATGACTGTCTTCAGTGTAATTACAGCTATTGATATGAATTTGTTTGAGATTTTCAAACAATTGGATACTTTTGTAGATGTTTTTCTCGTGACCGGCGATGTCTTCGTAATACAACACTAATCGCTTGAGTGTCTTAATGGTGGCAAACGATTGGATCAGATCTCGAAGACATTCTTTGCAATTGGTTTGTTTGAAACAACACATGAATCGTATTCTAAGTATAAGTGTCTTAAGGGCCGGAAAGAGTTGGACCAGTTGTGTGACTTGTGATAAGTGTCGCGATTGTATGTATAGTTTGTTAACTTTGTTGAATGTTTGCTGAATGGGTTGGTATTCAAAGGTATAAAAGTTTTGATTAACGAGTCCTAAGTAGTTTAGGTCCGGCTGTTTGTGAATCAATTGGGACATCGCTTGCCATTTGTTTAAATCATGACTATTTGAATAGATAAATGTCTTGAGATTGAGATTTTCGGTGATTATATTAAGTCCCAATTCATCCAATAAAAACCGATAGATATAAAGATTTTGAATGTGTTTGCCGTTGCCATTGACCAGTCGTTGGGCCAATTGGTCGTCAAAACTCATTGTATAGCTAAAGGGAGTGATGTTTACCGACCGTATGGTTGGCGGCAAAGAGTCAAATATTTGCAAAATAGTGTCCGTTTTGGCCGAATATATGTTGAGTTCTTGGAGTCGAGATAATTGTTGGATCAATGATATCACTTCCGACTGTGTATTGTAACGGCATATGAAATACAATGACTTTAATGTTTGGGATAATAAGTGTCCCAATTGTGTCAACTGTTGGGCCGAAAATACTTGACAGTAATCAACACATAAAGTGTCTAATACTTTGAATTGCGAAACAGTATCATAAAAATCTTCGTAATTGGTCTCAATACTGATGGACAATACTTTGACTTTTGAAAAAACAGTAGTAAGGGTTGCGATGTCTTGTTTGATTTGTACCGGATTTGAATTGATCCAAAAGTTGATCTCACGATTTGGCCAAAGGTAGTGATCGACAGGCCTGTAGTGATCGTTGAGCACCGGTCCCGTGTATTGGTTAGGCCAGTAGTCTTTGATGGCAATCAATGGCTGTTGTCGACACACATACTGTCCGCATAGTAGGAACTGTTGGCTGACACACAGATATTGTACCACATCTTTGGCCCCCATATGTGACAATATATTGATGACGATATCGTGATTGAGTATTACTGGTGATGTGATGTCTTGTGTTTGATCTTTGATTTCTGACCACTCGGTGACATTCATGTGATGTTTTTTGCCATTATCTACCGGACCTCCTGATGAACCAATGTCTGGAGCTTTTATTAATGGTCCGTCATCTGACAGGGACTCGTTATCTGATCCCATACTACAACCTAAGTTAGCCATTGAATTGATACCTTTTGACTAACTTTTTGTCTGAATTTTGTTAATTTCTAATGATTTTAGTTTTAAATGAATTAACGGTTAAATAGTTTATTATTCAAATACTATTTAACAATACTTTAAGTTTTATATGCATTTATTTAATCACATAATAAATCGATAGCTATTTAAATAAATTTGAAATTAATAACTGGTATTTAAAAATGAATTATAACACCATATTATGGATCAATTTAATGGTTAACTTGGTTTTCATTAAAGACTTGATTTGCGCTCAAAATGAGCCTAAATTTTGTGATACAAATAGTTTTGAGTCAATATATAATTATGGGATTGACTTAAAAATTAAACACAAAATTAGTGAACAGTTGCGGTGGTTGTGGACGTACGACAAGATTGGTATGACTTTTACTGATCCGCCACAACAAGAAACTTCCGGTACAATACAAAAGACATGAATTGATAATAAATTTAATTTATTAATTGTTTTAAATTTTTTTAAATGATTTGTTAGACGAGACAGTTATGACCAGTTTTTACGTATCATCGGTTCCCAATTGTGATCCAAACGATAAAAATTGTATGTCTGTTACCAAAGCATTTGATATGTATTTTATAAGATATTACAGCGCTTTGAAAGGATCCGAGTATACAGTGGTGAAGAAGGTGGCGCCTAAAGACCCAGCTGTTCCCGTCAGTGACAATGAATACCCGTGGGGTCTAAATGGGGCCACCATTGAAGACATTTGGCCTAAAGACTGGTCTCAAGATCGTAACAAACCACGATCCAGTGCCTATTGGCCGCAAAAAAATGAAGTGTATTATTTACAACACGTTGGCCATCGGCACCTGTCCGAGTTGGTCTGGTCGAACATAACTGACCCGTTGTGGTACCAAAAACTTAATACTAAACGTCTCGATTCGGACGTACGCTTCACCGGTATGTTTTACGACAGGTCTAACATCTATGCCATCGGTACTAAGCCGATGGCCAGCGATTTTGAATCCAAAGTATATATAGTAAAAGTGTTGGGAACCGATCGACAACTTGTACCACTTGTAAGTTACCACTTATGTATCGCAAAGTTTTGTAATTAATTTTGTTGTTTGATTTAATGATTTGTTGTTTGATTTAATGATTTGTTTGTATGGCTTAAGAATCAAACGGTTGGACAATTTTTTCGGTGCAAACAATTTATACCATTGACTACAACGACAACCACACCGATAGTCACATCCAATTTGATGACAGTATCGACACCTAATAAATCACTTATTGATGATACCAAACCATTGATTGATGATAATGTTAAACCCAAAGACAATGGATTCAGATTAATCATAATAATAGTAACTATTGTCTCGTTTGCCGTCTTTTTAATAGTTTTAATGATAATTATTGCTGTCATTCACATCAAAACTAAAGGTTTGAATTGGATTTTGATTTTTAATTTAAATTGTTTTTTGATTTTTTACTGTAATTATTAGGAAAAGTAGAAACTGTTAAGACAGACATGTCATCCGATATGGATAGTAAAAAAGTGTATTCATTGGACTCACAGGTCAGCCATAAGGTCACCGTACCTCCCAGTAGTAGTAGTGATAGTAGACAAAGTATTACCTAGGTATTACCTAGATGAGCTGTCCTCATTTAATTTTAAAACAAATATCGATAATATTTACCGTTTTCTTAGTTTTAAAAATATTTTATTTATTGCATAAAGTTTTTATAATTAACACTTTGTTTTAACTTTTTTGAATGCAATTAAAAGTAGTGTTTTAATTTGTTATAAATACTTATCTTTTAATTTTCTAACACATGGTTTGTAATTATATAATATATATTATAATTTAATTATATTATAATTTAATTATATTATAATTTAATAAGTGTTTGAAAGGGTAGTAAAGTATTGGGTTTATGAATACCTCAAGTAATTGAACTCCAGTTTGATCTTAAATACTGAAGTTTTACTTTACTATCCAAACATACTGCTCATAAAATTGACGTAAATTTAATTATATTTTATGGCATTAATTAAAATTATCTTGTTTATATCTATTTTGCACATTTTTATTATGGGTGTAAATATTTAACTTGTTTTAAAAATTAAGAATATAACATAGTTGTATTTTATGACTTAAATATATTAACAGTATTTTTGTGTATTGTATTAAATTAGCAAGTTAATTTTTAAAATAGTTATCACTATATTGTGATAAAATTAAATTAAAAACTATTTAACTTGGTAAAAAATAATTGTTTATTTTAGTTGCCAATTTTAGTCAATTTAATTAAAGTATATTCAATGTATTATTAATTATAATTTATAATTAAAAGTATTTCAATGCATTAGTAAATTAAAAGTGTTATATAACAGGATATTAAAAATAAAATGAATAATTAAATATGTAAATTTATATAACGAATAATATGATATTACTAATATTACAATTGTAATATTGTATAATACAATTTGTATTTATAAATATTTAAAAAATACATTAATTGCAATTATTAAATTATTGCAATTAAACTATACTTGCATTTTAATAATTGTTAAATTACGGTATATTTTACTAGTCATAAGATTTTTTAAACAAATATTAAATGGATATTGAAGTTTTATGGCATCTAGCACAATTAGCACATAATTACTATGTTTAGGTGCATAAAGTAGTGGTGTATTTAATTAAACATTGTAATCATTGAAACAAAAAAATACATTTATAAGACAAGGATCAGTTATTCTAAAGACTATTTTAACACTCAATTAAAATAGTTTATATTTAAATGAAATATTATATATAAATGTTGATTAAAATAATTATTTAAGTAATTATAATAATACTAATAATGGACATTGATGAGTTGATTAAAAAGCCCTCGCCATGGGATAAGATTAATCCGGTATCAAAGTTATTTTTCACGTAAGTTTTTAACAGTTTTTAATCATATGATTAGTTAATTATATTATTAATTTTATAAATTTTATAAATTAATATATTTTTAATTTACAATTAAGTTTAATAGATTTCATATCAAATAATATTTAATTTTATAACTGTTTTAGTGATTGGCAAAAATGTCAATTATTTTAAATTGTAATTAAAGTTTTGTTTAGTCATTGTTTTGTTAAATCAAATAAATAAATAATTTTTGTTTGTTTTAAATTATCGACATTGCCGTCTAACTAATACAGTTGGGTCTGGGCCATTTTTATTAAAGGCCATAAAAAGGATCTTGAGTTTAATGATCTATACCGGTGTGCAAAACGAGATGAATCGGATAAAGTGGAAAATAAGCTGGAAGTGTTAGTATATTTATATAATAAATCATTACTATTTACAATTTATAAATTAACATGGTCATTAAATTTATTTACAAAATAGTCAATGGAATAAAGAGCTAAATAAAAAGCACCCGAGTCTATCTCGGGCCATGTTTAAGGCGTTTTGGTTAGACTTTTTGCCAATACTTTTGGTTTTTATGTTTCAAGTAATGATTAGTAGTATTAGTAGTTAATTGGTTTTATTAATAAATAACTTTTTTTTATAAACAATACTTAGGAACTGGTGGTTAGAGTTAGTCAACCCATCCTATTGGGTCAAGTGGTCAGATATTTTCAAACTAATGCCGACAATCCTATAGACTATTATACGGCCTCGTGGTCTGCGGCCGGAGTGGTTGGCTGTTCGGCTGTTTTTGTTACGTTTAATCACTTGAATATATGTTATGTCCAGAAGTTTGGTATGAGAATGAGAGTGGCCTGTTGTGCACTCATGTATAAAAAGGTATCATGGTACTTTTACTTAATTAATTAAAAAATATAGCTAATTTAGATATAAAACTTTTATAATTAAATTAATAGTCAATGCGTTTGAATCGTACGGCATTAGGCAAGACAACAGTTGGCCAAATATTGAACTTAATGTCCAATGATGTTAACCGAATAGATGATGTATTTTATTATACATTTAATTAATTAAATATTTGTAATTAATTGTAAATTTAATTGTAATAATAGTTTGTATTTTGTGCCCATTCATGGATTGTGGCACCGCTTCAATCGGCACTAATATTATACTTACTTTGGGAGCACTTAGAGTACGCCTGTTTGGCCGGACTTATCGTATTGTTGCTGTTTATACCGTTTCAGGGCGTTATGGGCAAGAGTTTTGCGACCGTACGGCGAAATACGGCCAAATTGACCGACACTAGGATCCGTATAATGAATGAAATCATAACTGGTATGCGAGTCATTAAGATGTATACCTGGGAAAAGCCTTTTGCACAGTTGGTCGCGTTGGCCCGCAAGTAATTGACACTTTAAATATGTTTTTTTAATTTAATTAATACTTAAAATAATTAGATTATTAGATATGACATAAATTTTATTATTGTTTGTTTGAATAGACAAGAAGTGGTTAAAATAAGACAATCAAGTTTCTTAAAGGCTATTAATTTGTCCTTTTAC
>JAQIWK010000648.1:0-14363 GCA_034695265.1 Dissorhina ornata | reverse complement strand
TGCCTAATTGTATGCATTTATTAGCAGCATTATATCGGGTCAGTACTGAGTCGGTAACTGCTCACTGGCCAACAAATGTATGTCTAATATATGTGTATATCTATGGACTTTATATTTATGTATCGGCTTTGGTGTGGTGGCCAGCGAGCAGTCGCCGACTCAGTGCTGACCCACTTTATTTGATATTAATTGTGTTTTAATTGTTTATTTATTTTGTTTTAATTGTGTTTTAATTGTTTATTTGTTTTGTATTAATTGTATATTTATTTATTAATAAAATCAAATACAGTTTTGTTTATAATAAAAATTTTTAATAAAATTTTTTTAATGAGTTGGCGAATGCGTTGACCAGATTTTATTTTTGCCGCCGTTGGCAGTTGGCATGTTTTTGAATTTACTTATGAGTTACCATGACATTGAATGGGTTGTAACAACCAATCACATGCTTATATTTTGAGTTACATCATGCAATTGAAGGTTGTATGGATGCCTGTGCTGCCACCTCAATTACATTGAACAACAGTATGGCATATATGTGCCATAGATGCCGTAAGTGCCGTGGCAGGCATCTATGGCACAAGGCATCTATTTTCTTGGCAGGCATTTCGACAAACGCTATATCCACATAAGTAACGGTGTTTTTGTAAGAAACACGTGACTCATTGGGTGTTGTTTTTGTTCAGTTTATTATTGTTGTTGTCTTTGGATGTGTTGGCGATAATTGTCTGAAGACTATGCCGTCCTATCACTCGACCCTATCGTCTGATAAATCCATTGCAAACATATCTTTACTGACATTTCGGACCAAATTTCGTGGACCAGTTGTACACCTCAACAATGACCACCGTTTGTATCATCCAATCAATCAATTGATCCATTAATTTGTTGTCTAAACTAATTGTCTTAATATTGTCGACCAAAACAGTGGGAACCGATGAGTTGAAAGACATTGATATTGTCGATGAAGCCATACTATACTTCAAACCTAACGTATTCTTCGCCTCCTATGAGATACAGGTTTTTAGAGACAATTGTCTTAAGACTATTGACTGTCTTTAGAGGTAGAAGTGTTGCCATTAATTGATATCTTTGTCTTCACAGACAGACGCCGACCGTATAATCATTTATTTGACACTTTATATCATTGAATGTCTTAAGAAAATACAAAAGGTTTGTGTTGTTATATATATGGGATGTGTTTGAGTGATAATTAATTGATAATAACTGACCATTTAGTGCTCCAACAAGAACGCTGCCCTCCAAGAGCTGACCCAATTGGCGATCACCCGCTTTGACATTCCCGGTGACCCCAAGTTTCCGCTCAATTCTGTATTTCAAAAGCCGAAGAGTGGCGACGAAACAGGTATTAATTGGTCACTACTTTTTTGGTTGGTTACCATCGATGGCTAATGTCTAACCATTTTAATGATAATCTAATGAAATGTCATTATATATTGTATTTGATATGCAATTTGTATGTAATTTAATGTATTTTATTGTTTTGTTTGGTGACCAGAACTGATGCGTTCATACATTCAACAGTTACGTCAAGAATGTGGCCAACGATTGGTCAGTCGGGTGTTTGATACGGACAACGGGCCGCCGTCTAAATGGTGGACCTGTTTTGCAAAACGCAAGTTTATGAACATTAACCTATCGGGACCAGGAAATTGAATTGACCAAGATAACTAAATCACCGACGGGTTGTTTAGACCAAAACTTTTATGCATTCAAACAAATGTTAAATTAATTTTTTTTAATAATAATTAAATTGTCATTAAGTTTACAGTATTTATATTATAAAGACTCTTAATATTTAATTTTTTTAATGATTATAAATGTTTTATATATATTTTTAATTATGGATTATAATTATAATTAGCAATAGTTTTTGAATTTTAAATAAAAGTGATTTAAATTTTATATGTTGTTTATAATGACCATAAATATCTAGTCATTTTTTAATAGTACTGTTTTGAATGATACTTTAATATTGTATTTTAATATGCAATTTATAAATTATAATAAATTAATGCAAGTTATTAAAATTGACTTGTCTATTTAATTATATGCCTAGAATCACGTAAACAGTTAGCCACCTAATCACCCTGCTAATTGTCAAATATAAATTAAACCAATAAAAGGAAAGTTTTTGCATTAATTTCTAACATTTCAATATGTATTGAATCAAATGATTTATATGAATAATTTGTATCAAACATCAGGGTCATTTTAAAATACAAAAATAGTGAGTGTGTGCTTGGTCTAATCCAATCAAATTATTTAAATTAAACTAATAATTAATAATAAGTTTGAAAGTCACCTTGATAACTGGGCAAATTTTATTTTAAAAACAAATTTTGGTTAATGGACTCACTAAGTCCACCTTGTTATTTTAATTTTAATTATAATTAAATACACTAAAATCTATTTTATAATTCATATATACAAGCAAATTTAATTATAATATATAATTAAATAAAACTTACTGGTAGAAGTTAGCAATCCCCCCCCCCGTTTTTTAAACGATTCAAACGCCCCCTATCGGCCTCCAATGATGTGAATTTTTATTTTATAATTAAAATTACTTATCAGATAAATAACTTGGTGCAAATTTTATTTATCTAAATTAATCCATATAATTACTATTAAATATAATAAAAGCCCAGCCCTTGCCCTTTAAAATTAAATAATTCTTTATAAAAAAATTTCTATAAAACCTCTCGATATTCAAATTGGACATGTTATCGGGATCACAATTAGGGTTGATTTAATTAAAAAATCATGTTACAAAATGAACTGGTTCAAATTTTATAATACTTTTTATATCTTTAACCTAACCTAACTATCGGGGGAGCTAACATAATTAGTTAATTAAACGCCTCCCGTAAACACCAGGAGGCTATAAAAATTTTTGACAAAAACTATTGGCCGTAAACAACATTATACCGAAAACCGGACACCGATTGGTTAACCGGTTCTCGAGATAATCGCCATTCAAATCGTAAACTATTTAAAATAAAAACTTTGAAAACTTTACAAAATCCATAGTAAACCCCATAGTAACTCATCTGGGCTTGAAATGAAAGAGAAAAATCCAAGTTTTGGCACATTATCTTGAATACTATACAAGGTAGACAAAAACACCCAATAGCTTTTTTATAGCCTTCAAAATATGGGTCTTAAAAAATATTACCAATTTGATCTAGGTACTACCAATTTCTATTAAATTGCAAAAAACCTAAGTAATTTAACTTATACAAAAAAGCTTCCTAGATAAAAAATAAAAGATTTATAGACTTTTTAATCAATTCAAATTGAAGCTATAAATAAACTAACTGTTTTTAATTCAAAATTTTTAACCTAGATGTTTTCCCGAAAATTTATCAAGGTGTTTAAGGTTTTCCCGCGTTTTTAATACATGGACAAACCTGAACTCGTATATAAATGTTTATTATCTTATTTGATAGAGCAATAAAAAATAACCAGGGTTACAATTGACAATATTTTTATATCCGTTCCCATTCGGCAACTATAGGCCATTTACTCGACCATCACTGGCCGCCGGTTGCGTACATTTTATACGAGCAGTACATTTGGTGTTTGAAAATAGTGCTACAAAACAAACACAAAGTTTTGTAAACAAAGTGTTGGTAACTATTGGTTACCCGATATATATTGTGACCATTTGTCCAACTGATCCCAAACATTGATTATCACATCAAAGGGTTTAACCATTGATTTGAAAAGCAAACACATGACCACTGTTTGTATTGAATCCAATCAATTGATCCATTAATTTACAGTCAATTTTAATTACTGTTATATTTAATATTAATTATATGAATTAATTTAGATCAATAATTATTGCACCAAGGCATTTAATTGACAAGTAATTTTAATTATAAAATATAAATTTACATTATTTTGTTTAAAAATAATTAACCAACACAAAGATTACTAATTATTGATAAATATATAAATTGTTATTAAAATAATTACTTTTTTAAATACTTGTAAATTACAAGTTGTAATATTGAATATTTATAATTTAAAACTTGTAAATAACTTCATTTTTAAAAATCAATTGTATTTTTAAATAATGATATATTAAAGTATGTTTTTTTGTATTTAAATAAACATCAAATTGATAAAAATAAATTTTAAAATTGATAATTAATTTACATATAATTAAATATATTTATATATAATTTTTATAAATTAAACAAAACTTATTTAATATTTCCGGAAAATGAGTTGTTACTTTACCAGGAAATTAATTACTCTCTCATATATATATATCTATATATATATATCTCACTCTCTAAATTTAATTGTGATCAAGCTAATTTTAATGAATTTTTAATTTAATAATTTGTAGACAAAAACATAATTACAATTAGAAAAATTTGTTTAGTTATCAAAACAATACTTATTGACAATACTTTTGATTTTAATTAAACTTTTTAACTAATAATAATTGAATTATTTAAAAATACTTGTGGATTATATTCATTACATTAAATTAAAATTATATAAATATTTGCATTGAGAGTCTCAATTTGAGACCTCAAAGATTAGTGAGACTTTATTGTTTACTTGAATATAATATTTATTTAATATTTTCTTGACTTTTAAAACCGTATAAATTAACATTCAAAACAATTTATTCAAGACTTTGTAATAATGTTATAAAATCAAAATTTGTAATAAAATTTAATGTAAAATATATTCATAACATAAATATATGATAATATTTCTCATAAAAAAAATCAGTGAAAGTTTGTTTTCATATACAAAATAAATGTGACATTAAAATGAAAAGTTGATTACCTGTTCACCTAATTTTCTGGTCCGTTACCTCTCATTAAATTTAATACACAATCAGCACAGCCTTAAGGTCTCTCTCTCTCTCTCTCTCTCTCTCTAACAAGAAAACAACGATAGGAAGCCTATCGTGAAAAATATGGGCAAAACTTTTTTGTATAGTAAATATTTAGTACTATTTAGTTGATTAATGTTAAGTTAACCATAAAAAACAGTTTGCAATATCACCTGAATTTGCAATTATGAGGCCAAATGTTTATCATTTACTCTCGTTTTTTGTGTGCTTTTACTTTCACTTTTCAATACAAAAATTTGGTTTAAGGGATGAGAGAGAAAGAGGGAGATAGAGAGTGAGAAAGTTATATACTCTCTCTTGTATTGTTTGGTAACAAAACTTTTGTCTATTAACTAAATCTTGTATTTCTTATATTGATTTTTTTTGGTTGAAATTTAATTTCATTCAAAATTTAATTTTTCAAAAATGAAAGTCAAATTAATTTTTATATATTTTGTGAAAAGTTATCAATATTTTCTAGATTATTGTTTTAATTGCTATAATCAAGTGAATCCTAAAACAATGATTAAACCAAAAACAATACATTTGTAAATAAAATTTATATATTTATTTGTTTTATAAAACAATTTATTTGTGACATTAAATTGTGTCTGGTGCTTTGAATTAAATTAATATTATTATATAATTGTGAATAAATTTCCGGGATTACCAATGTGAATTTTGTTAACATTTTTATAAACTACTTATTCAACTAAATTATAAATGGTTTGAAATTAAATATATATTTATTTTGTAACTTATATTTAATTAATCATAAATTTTTTTATATAACATTTACGATAACAACATTTTTGATGATAAAAAACACTATTTATTATCAATATTTAAATTTATAATCATTTTTATTTTATAATGAAATTAAATATTATTAATTAATACATATAAAACTTAACAATAAAAAAAACTATAAACAAAAGTTATGTTGATGCTTTTAATTTATTACTATATTATATTTTATTTCTCTTTATTTATTATATTTAATACAAAATAATTTATCCAATGTATTAAATGAGTAAAAAATGTGCGTGATAATGTAAAAAAATGTAACCTAGCAAAAGATAATATTATTATATAAATAATTTACATAAAAAATGATAATTTTTCATATTTCAAATACCCGGACACAATCGGGTAATACATATACTTTTAACGCATGTGTAGTGTATTTAAGTGCCAAAACCATAGCACTGGTAGACAACTCATTGAAAGTCATGTTAAAGTCTGTAATGAAAAGTTTTCATTGAAAACAGTGTTTACTATTGTATTGTAATTTAAAAACTGGTTTTATTTGTAATACAATTTCAATGGTAAGGATATTAGACATTAAATAAAAAACAGTTTTAATTATTATTATTATTCACACAATTATATTATAAAAATTAAATTCATATTAAATTTAAGTTATTTTATTGCTATATGTGTTGTCAATGACAGTGAAAAAAATACGCATAGCTTGTGTGAATATAAGCAAGCTAAAAATTTTTTTGTATACACTTTTTAAATGTCAACATTAAATGTAAACATGTTTTGGGCGTTAATTGAAATGTGAAATATATTTATATATTATTTTAGTTTTAATTTCATTTATTTTTCACATCAAATATATTATAAGTTTTAATTAATATTTATTATATTATGAAGTGTTTTGAAACATAATATTGTAATCAATTGATTGTTTGAATTACTATAACAACAGTTGAGTCCATAAAACAAAAACAAATAAAACTTTGATTTATTTGTAAACATTTTAATACTCATATGATTTGATATAATCTTATTGTTAATAATGTTTTAATTTATAAAAACAATATAAAATTTGATTCAAAGAGTTGATTGTCAATCACCAGCAAAAATCAGCTGCAATTTAATACCTACTTTGAGGCCAATCGCCAGCACTCGGGAGCCGCCGATATCGGTATATCGCTGGACGACAACACGAAGAAGTGATGAAGAAGTGGTCAATAGTATGGATAGCGACGGGATGTCTACTGTTGGCCATTGGTATGGCATTCTTGTTGATACTACCGGTGGTGATAATGCGTGTGATTGACTCGAAGCTGATCCTGGAGCCAGATAATCCATCATGGCCACTATGGCGTGACCTACCCATACCTATACTACAAAAGTTTTACTTATTTAACGTAACAAATCCACGGGAAGTCCAACGATCGGGCGCCCGACCCGACCTCCAACAGGTCGGCCCTTTTGTCTACCGATTAGATGTGAAGAAACGGGAACTGAATCTATCGGCCGATGGCCAGTCCGTCCTATTCAATGAACACATGACCTTTCATTTTGATCGCCAATTGTCCGCCGATGACCTCTCCCTAAAGGTATGACACTATTTGTCTACTAATTAACTGATCCTTCAAATCAAATCTTTAGTTATATATTAATTTCAATTTAATAGTTAATTATAATAAAGTTTTTATTATTTATTATAAAGTTTATAACTTATTTATAATTGTTTACAACTAACTATTAGTAATATAATTGAAACATAAATTATAATGAATTGTTTTTTTTGTGTTGTAAATGATAATTAATTTTTTATAAATAATTTTAATTTTAGTTAAAATTTATTTGTCTATTGAATTGAACAATGTAAGTCATAAATAGATAACAAGACCCATTTATAACTTGTTGGTTGTTTTGTTTAATAAATAAATTATATATTTATTTGATTTATAGATATACAGGGATTGAGATCACTATTACTGGTCCTAAATATCAGTAAATATTTATATTTAAAAATAGACTAAATATTGCTTACATTTTGTTAGTTTTAGTAATGTTTTTAAAATAGTTTTAAATAAAATTTAAATGAATTATTTTGTTAATAAGATTGACATGACATTGAAAACTTGTTTTTAAATTATTATTTTATTTAAATTTTTTAAATATAAAAATATTACATTTTTGATAGCTTTGATATCTACTGTCTGTTAGACTTTATTAACCAAATAATTGTCTATAATTTCCTTTTAATTTCAATTATTAGTTTGCATTTTAAATCTCTCTCTCTCTCTCTCTCTCTCTCTCTCTCTCTAATTGTCATTTTAAATGACTTTTAAAATTTAATATAAATTTATTTTAACTTTTTATTTGTTAAATAACTTTTATTTATAATTATATAATATATTAATTATATTTATTTATAATTTATTATTAAATACAAAGAGAGAGAGAGAGAGAGAGAGAGAGAGAGAGAGCGAGAGAGATGTTTTGACAACAATGAATAGATTTAATTTAATTTCCTTGTATTTATCAAATGCTTTATAATTTATTACAAACGATAATTATTAGACATAACAAATGATAATAATTATTAAAATTATATTTTTTTGTTTAAAATTTTAACTTTAAATAAATATTTACTACTTTTATAACTTTTATAATTTATAACTTAAAAATAGGTTTTAAAAAAGTGAAAACAAATTTTTAAAAATGCTTTAAATGTTTTTAAGTTATATTTATAAAATATATGTTAAATATTTTGATAATTACTTAAACAATTAAAATGAAACACAATAACTTTCTGATTAATTTTAAATTATCAATTAATAAAATTATTATTTATATAATTATTAATTAGTAATTACATAACAATTGCTTATTGTATATAGGATGAAAGTTTTAACTAAACTAATAGATTAATAGTAATAATAATAATAATAATAATATTAATTAGTTTACTGTATATTTAAATGGCATACTTTTAAAATTTAAAGTAAAAATTAAAACAAATTATTAACAAATAAATTATATATATTTAACTACAGATAACAACAATTAACGCACCGTTAGCTATAGCTATGCAATTGATGGCAGACCTCAAGAGCAACAAAATGAGAATATTAGCCACAATTTTAATCAGTTTATTGAATGAAGACTTTTTTGTCACCAAATCAGTCGAAGAACTCTTGTTTGAAGGATATCCTGATTTGTTGACCAAATTGGCGCCGATGTTGAGCCCAAAAATACCATATCAGCCATCGTTTGGTTGGATGTGGGGTAAGAACGAGTCGGATGACGGCCTGTTTTCGGTCAATACGGGTAAACGGGATATCCAACGGGTTAATGAAATTGAGTTATTGAATGGCCGGCCAGACCTATCATTTTGGTCGTCCAATCGGTGCAATTCGCTCAGTGGTGCCAAAAATGGTGAACTCTTTAATCCCATCACATCTCAAGACAAATCCCTATTACTGTTTCGCACAAACTTTTGTCGGGTATTACCGCTCGTATGGACGTCGGAGTTAAAGTCCCGTTACGGCCACCTATCGGTCTACCGTTACTATCCGGCCGACACGGCGTTTGCCAATTCAACCGATTATCCGCCAAATAGTTGTTATAAACCAAATGAAAACCAAAGTTTTACGGACTTACCCGACACGTTAGGTATTAAAACATTGGTTAAACGGATCCAACAGTTTGTGAACGATTCAGATGTTTTTGATATCTTGGAAGAAACTTATTTAAGTAAGTTTTTTGTTAATACAATTTGATAATAAACTTATATTTAATTTTAATTATATTTATAATGAAATTAATTTTATAGACTATCAAGTGAATCAATCGTCGTTTGCCAGACCTCCCGAATACGATGCGGCGGCCAATGGCCAGGAGTTTCCGTCGGGAGTGTTTGGTTTATCAGTGTGTTATTACGGGGCGCCGGTGTTTATATCAAATCCACACTTTTTCAAATCAGATCCCTATTACTTGTCGACAGTCGATGGTCTTAAACCTGATCCACAAATACATCAGTCATTCATCGACGTCGAGCCCATCACCGGTACGCCCGTCGAACTTGAACTTCGGGTTCAACTCAACCTTTATATCAATAAAATTGTGGATATATTTCCGAAATACCGTAAAATGCCTAAAATACATGTACCCGTGATGTGGCAAGAGTTTACGATACACGTGACCGACGAGTTGGCCACCGATTTGCATTGGAAACTGACCGCACCATCGACTATAGCTACGGTGGTCTCGTCGTTGTTTATAGTGTTTGGCGCTTTGACTCTACTTTACATTGTGTCCAAACCTATGATCAATCGGTGCCGACATCGGCACCAATCGACCGGTACTTATACGGTCATCGATGACTCGGGTGTTGATAATTGTGATACCGATGCTCTGGTAGTTAGTAATGATAGTAACGATAGTCAACCAGTTATTACTTGATTTTTAATACTGTTTTAATAAGTTTTTTATTTAAAAGTTTTAAATTGTGTTTTAATTATTTTCTTAATTAAATGTTATATTTTTATTTAAATTGTAAAATGATTATTGATTTATATTTATATTATTATTATGATTATAACAAATCCTGTGCCACACAGTTATATAATAGGATTAATATCCTATTGTATAGTTAAACTCAAAGTTGTATTTGTATTTTATAATAATTGATTAAAATTCGGCAAATAAAATGCTATATTTACTATTTTATAAATAAAATTACTTTTATAATTATTTATTATATGCAAAAGTCATTGATTTTTTATGTTGGTGTTTGTTTTGGCAGTTAAATCTATTTTTAAATTATAAATTTTTATTTAAAAATAAAGTCTAGTCTTGAATTCAAATAACTTTATAAATATTTTCACTGTCACTTTTACCAGGATGTTATTTATTTTTAAAAAGTCATATGCAAATTATATTTTTTTAAAATAGTTTTGATTTTAAAAACTACTTGTTAAGTTTAGCATTAAATATTTATAATAAAGTTTAATTTTCAATTTTATCAAGTAAAATATAAATTATATTATATAATTTGTTTTATAAAATTAAAATATTATTAAAATATATTTTTTTATATATTGTCAATAACTTATTGATTACTAGTAGTAATTTACTATTTAATATGAAACTAAAAAAGTTAATAACATACTTAATAACTACTTGTTTAGTGTAAAAAATATATTAATTTATTGTTAAATGTTATCTAATATATAAAATTGTATAATTTATTACACGGATCAGGTATTGTCTGTCATTTATTTAATTATAATGTTATTATAATGTTATTTTAGTTTTCATTAATTTTTATAAGTTTATAGAAAATAATTGAATTGTTATCTGAAAATTAGACTTCAAAATCAATTACAATATATGTTTGAGTCAAACAGTTTGACATTAAAAGTGATTATAATTTTGGTGTCAAAACATATTGATTATCAATCAAAAGTTTAATTTATTTTTTATTTATATATTTAATGGAAAGTTTGTTAAACTTAAAGATAATGTTTATTAAAATATAAAATAACTTTTGATTAAATAAATGAATTATATAAATTATATAATATAATATAAATTATTAACCACAAGAAACAATTTTAATTTTAAACTATGTAATTAAAATTTCTATTCATTATATTTATTATATTAAAATATAACTAATTTTTATTTACAAAATTTAACTCATATTTAGTCTTAAATTAAAACATTCTTTGAATTTGAGAATTATTAACCATGGACAATTAATTAAGTGGAAAGGGTTATAGATTTATAAATAACTTTTCCAAGTATAATATAATCGGCGACAGAAAATTGGTGTCACAAAAATGACCATACTTCAAATTTTATAGTCAATACAATATAGAGTGGAAAATTACCATAGACATTTAGTTTGAACCAGTTTAAACCAAATAAAATTTAACTTGTTTAGTTTACTAAAAATTTTTTATTTGTTAATAATTATGACAGCAATTACTAAAACTATCAGGTTAAGATTAAAACTAGTACATTTTACTTTAAATTTTGTTTTATATTTTATACCAATATACAAGGTAATGTAATTTTAAAATGCATTTTATCTTTATTAGCTAGTTGAAAAAAATTGCGAAATCCTTTTTTGTTTAATTACCTGATAAAACAAGAAAATATTCAAATGAGATAGCCAAGATAAAATGTTATATAATAAAAATGTATCACAAATATAAAAAAAATATAAAATAAAGTGATTTCAATAAACTTACTGTAAAAACCGGAAAAAGTGATTCACCTGAACACTCGCTAAACACATGATTTTCACGGTTATATATAATGGATCCAGGATAAATTTTCTAGCTAGAAATTATCTCATATAATTTTTATAAATATCCTAATGTTTATATACAATGTTTCAAAGTTTTTTAGTTAACTTTTACTTTTAAATTTAAGTGCAAACACTTTACAGACAAAGTTTTTTTTAAATATCAATTTTTAAGTATATTTGAACTTAAAATTTTAATGTTATAAAGTAAAGTTATATATTTAATAATTTGTTTTTTTAAATATTTAATAATATCTTATATTTAATAGACAAATAATATAAACAAGCAAAAAATTGCTGTCCTGCTTTTGAACCAAAATAATTGATGATATAATATATTTGCCGTAAGTTTTTCATTATTTTATTTATTTATTTTTTGTTAAATATTTTGTTAAAATATTTTTCACAAATATTTTTAAGTGTAATATAAATGTTTGCCAAATATTTACTTAAAATTTTATTTTTAGACTTTATAATTTATTGTATTATTATTTAATTTAGTTTTAACTTTGAACATTGGCAATGGACCATGGTATAAACCATTTGCCTATTTCACATCTAAAATACACACATGTTGTGAAATATTTTATATAATATTATTTTAAATATGATAAACTTAATACAAACTAAACTTTATAGATTATATATGGTATATTTTATATAACAAATCAAGACTTATTTAATGATAAAAACAAAAATAATTATTTTATTTGAATATATATATAAGAGAGACATGAATTTATTAAAAAGTGTACATGCACAATTGCACATATAAAAATAAAACAACAAAAATAAAAATTATATTAATATTAAATAAAAGTTTGCTGATAAAAATAATAATTTTCAATGCCATACCAAATAAATATAGAGATTTGATATTCAAATTATATACAGGCTAAACAACAAAATTATATTATATTTTAATTTTATCTACATTAAAAGTGTCTCCTAGATTCTTGCAAAAAATATCATAGATACTTTGCATAACAACTAATAATTTTGCAGTTAATATTTAACTTTGTAATTTAAACCGTATTGATTCAGTTTAATTAAATGTTTTGTAAATAATTTTTTAAAAATGTAAATAATTTTTTGGTAAAATATATAAAAATATTTAATAAAAATATTTTCATAAATAATAATAAATATATTTATTTCATTGCATTTTACAGATTAAAAAAATTGTTTTTCAAAATTGTTTTTAATTGTAAAACAAACACAAAATGTTTGACGAGTTTTTGGAGGAAGACTTTGGGCTGGCATTGAATTTAGACAACAAAACTAATGGCAATAATAATAATAATAATATTAAAAAGTCTGACGATTGGATTTTGGCCAATGTTTGCCAATTATACCGCAATAAAATGACCCAGTTCATGAAATCAGTGCCACATATTGCACCCACACCATTTGAAATGACCACCAGGCATAAAAAAGTGAAACTCAACTTGATTAACCAGCTAACAATAGTGGCCAAACATTATTATCTGTTAAATAGTAATAATAATGGTTTGAATGGCCTGGGTGCTATGAGCAATGGTAATGGTAATTGCCATGGTAGTGCTAATGGAAGTGTTGGTGTTGTTCAAAGTCCTACTGACTATGCCGTCACCCGGCTTATCGATAAGTGCGATAACGAGCTGGAAATTATATTCAAGCAACTAATTCAAGATAATCGTACCGAGTACAAAAAATGTCAGCTAGGTTTTACCATTGGATGGAAATGCAATGTTAATCAACCTAATTACTCGTATGAACATTATGATGATAGATTTTAGTTTATATATATAATTACCTGGATACTATTTTGTGAACACAAGTTTTTTTTTGATGCAACTTTATTTTGTTTATTTAATTGACAATTATTTTTGTGTTTTTTTTCATTACAAGTATTGTATATAAATTGTTTATTATATAAAATAATTAACCAATTTACTGCCTTTAATTTAATTGTATAAGTGATTAATTAATGATATATTTATTTAAAATAAAATAATGATTATATATATTTAGCATATTATATATTATATACCAAAAATATTATGATTAAATTTAATATAATAATCAAAATTGTTTGTATTAAGTTTATTTATCAATTATAATCTAGCCAGGGTGCTTGTTACTTTAAATAAAATTGCAAGAACGTGCAAGATCTAATCTGAGGTAATGTCCAAGAAATTAAATTATAAAGTATAAAGTGCAGGATCAAAAGTTGTATTTTATTTAAATAAGATAATTACTAAATTAAATAATAATATTTATAATACTGTTTAATTAAGACTTCAAAAATAAATAACAACTTATTATTAATTATTGCATAATTGCACAAAAAAAGTTAAATTATAAGTCTATATACTAAGTCATTGCGTTTTTTATAATGAATGTTGGAAATTATTTAACAAATTAACGATAAAACAT
>JAQIWK010000647.1:0-14374 GCA_034695265.1 Dissorhina ornata | reverse complement strand
ATAGACATTATCAAGGTAAAAATCTCTATGGAGTTTAACATTAATATTCAAAAATGTATTCATTTTGCCTTTCGATGATTATATTAAATAATAATAAATTGTACACAAAATAAAATTATTTTGATATTTGTATTATTTTAATGAAGAAAGCAACCATGATAACTAGAATCTATTTTATTTAAAAAAATTAACATTAAAATTAAAACAAACAAATATTTAAACTATAATACCTCATAAAAATGTTTGTAATTTATAATAAATAATTTATAACAATAAAATCCAATACGTTTTTGACTTAATGTATCAATCCAATTAAGTAACTATAAATAAATATTTTACAATAAAATTATAATGAAATTAAATAATATACTTACTTTTATTTTATAAATAACATTGTTAATCAAATGTGAATTAAATAATTGTATTAATAATTTATATAAAGTTTTAGTCTCATAAACCACTTGTGAAGCAATATTTAACAATACAATAAACAATGAAAACCATAGAAATGAACAATAAGTAAATGCCAGTTTAACAACTAAATTCATCGGGGTAAATATAGCCACATATAATGTAAACGTACAAAATGACATATTAATTGCTATGAATAACATTAAATATTTGGACCAAACACAAGCATTTAAATTGCCAATTTGCTTGCTCATTAAATTAATTAAATATAATAACTGTTTAAAATTTAATAAATCAATTTGATGTTTGGATTTTAATGTACTTTTAATTTTATAGTTTATGCTCTTGATCAAACACTTTGCATAGTACATAATTATATAACAATAAATAAGCTGGTAAACAACAAAATTGCCCAAGCTAACAGCAAAGTAACAGGTGCTTAATGAGCAAAATAATGTAAATAAACCATATAATAAATAATTTTGTTCACCAAATGTTATACAATTAACTAATAATATTATCGAGAAAACTAGTGATACGGGTGGGAAAGTATAGATAATTGGCTTGGATATTTTCATTAATAGTCTAGATGTTTTTAACAATTGTTTAATATATACAACATTTGTTAGGCCTATACTACCGGGTGATAGCAAACCGGCCATCATTTCAAATGGTATTAAATATGGTGGTTTGCCATCAATTAGTTTATAATCAATAAAATGTATAATATGTGAAAATACAACAAAAGCTGAGCAAGCTAATAAAAATAAATTTGAATGATATTTTGCGCCAATAAAGTAGGAAAAGTCACCCAACAGTAAGTAAACGGTCGGGTCATCTGTGGTCAGTATTATGGACACTATTGGACGTAAAATGCAGACAAAATAATTCAATAAAAATAAGTTGGGATTAGAAATGAAATGTCTTTTAATATCTTGAAATTTAAACCAAGAAATGCCGTATCGGTAGAGATGAGTGCCCGCCGATGGTATGACCAAATAGGCCGGTAAAGTCGATAAAATATCCATCTCTACCATTAGTTTTATTTGTAAAATATTTTATTTTTCAAACAAAATTTTTAGTTTATTTGTAACAAAAATATAATTTTATATAATAAGTAAGTCAATATCAAAATCTTATAATATTATAATTAAACAATAATAATAGAGAATAATAATTGTCCTTTGTAAGATTTATTTATGTTGAACATGTAAACATTATATTAATATTAATTTCAATACATACATTGTATATTGTTATTTTTATCATTTGGTATAGTTTTAATTATTAGATTATTATGACCTTATTTACATATTTATTTAAAATAATTATAAACAATATTTATTTATAAGTTTTATAAATAAAAAATACATGATACTATGTTTATTGGTTTATTAATTATTATATTAAACTTAAAATAAAATGTTTAAATATAAATTTATTATTTTAATTATTTTGATATTTGTATTATTTTTATAAAGAAAGCAACCATGATAACTAAAATCTATTTTTCAGAAAATTAAAAATTAATATTAAAACATACAAATATTTATATTATAATACCTCATAAAAATGTTTATAATTTATAATAAATAATTTATAACAATAAAATCCAATACGTTTTTGACTCAATGTATCAATCCAATTAAGTAACTGCAAATCAAAATATTTTAATATAATTAATATTTAATTAAAATTTCAAGTTGAAATAAAAATGATAAAAATAATTACTTTTATTTTATAAATAGCACTATTTAATAAATGTGAATTATATAATTGAATTAATAACTTATACAAAGTTTTAGTTTCATAGACCACTTGTGAGGCAATATTTAATAAAACAATAAACATTGAAAACCATAGCAATGAACAATAAGTAAATGCCATCTTGACAATTAAATTCATTGGGGTATATATAGCCACATACAATGTAAACGTAATAAATGACATATTAATTACTATAAATAACATTAAATATTTAGACCAAACATAAGTATTTAATTTGCTAATTTGCTTGCTCATTAACTTAATTGAAATTAATACTTGTTTGAAATTTAATGAATTTGTTTGATATTTTAATTTGAGCATACGGTTGAGTTCATAGTTTATATTCTTGGTCATACACTTTGCATAGTACATAATTATATAACAATAAATGAGTTGGTAAACAACAAAATTACCCAAACTATAAGCAAAGTAACAAGTACTAAGTGAGTAAAACATTGTAAGTAAACCATATAATAAATAATTTGGTCCACCAAATAATATATAATTAATTAATAATATTATTGAAAAAACTATTGATACTGGTAGGAAGGTGTAGATAATTGGTCTGGATACTTTGGTTAGCAATTTAGACCATTTAAGCAATTGTTTGATAAATACCACATTTGTTAGGCCTATACTACCGGGTGATCGCAAACCGGCCATCATTTCAAATGGTTTCAAATACGGAGGTTTGCTATCAATTAGTTTATAATCAATCAAATGTATTGAATATGAAAATACGACAAATGCTGAACAAACTAATAAAAACATGTTTGAATGATATCGGGCGCCAATAAAGTATGAATAGTCACCCAATAATAGGTAAACGGTCGGGTTATCGGTAATGATTATTATGGACAGTAATGAACGTATTATGTGAACAACAAAATTGGTTAAAAATATATAGGGATTATGAATGACATGTCTTTTAACATCTTTAAAATTAAACCAAGAAATGCCGTATCGGTAGAGATGAGTGCCCGCCGATGGTGTGATCATATTAGTCGACAAAACCGATGATATATCCAACTCAACCATTAGTTTTGTTTATATATAGTTTTATTTGTAATAGTCAATTGTAATTAAATGTTATTAAATATAATATGTTATTAAATACAAAAATTATTTATTGAATATATAAACAAAGTTAATAAAAATCAGTATTGCCCTTGCTAAAATTTATTAGTTTTAAACATGATATAAACATATTAAAATTAATTTCAATGGAAATATTGTTATTTTTGTTATAAAGCTATTATATATCTAGTTTTAATAATTAAAATAATATTGTTTTCTTTTACGTATGTATCAAAAATATAAATAAAATAAATCAATTATTATATTTTTCTTAAATATATTTAAAAATAAAAATATATGTAATATAAGTTATTATTTTTTTCTCACTAGTTTATTATTAATAAATTATCAAACTAAACTTAAATTAAAATATTATATTGTCAATAACTTATTAACATTACATTTATATAATATTTTATAATAAAAAAAAAATTATTATAATTATTAAAATTTAATATATTATATTATTAAGTAACTTTGTATTAATTATCATTTAAAGTAATAAAATTAAATGTGTAATATTGTTATAATTAAGACATCATAATTAACATGATAAATATACTCTATGTAAATCAATTAACTAGATCTAATTAACTATATGTACAAGTAATTAATTTAAAATTATTATATAAAAATTGTTCAAGTTCATCGTATCTATCAAATTGGTGTAATTGTTATTCAATTAATTAAAAAGTTTTATTAGTTTAGTTTATGTTTTATAGTTTTAGTTTACTAGTTTTTTTATATGCTGCCATTAACCTGTAGTAAAAAACATATTATTTATAATTACAATTGTAGTTATAATTTGTTTATTTATAAAACATTTTTATTTACAATTTATTAAAATTAGTAAAATGACGGATATAAATAATATAATAATCTTATATTAATTACACAATGTTACAATTTCATATTAAACAAGGTAAATGACAGGTAGCGAGCAAATAAATAATTAAGTAAATAAATAATAAACTTATAAAAAATAGTGGTTACATAACAAGTTACAAGTTTTGTAATTAAAACATAATTAAGTATATAAAATGCCACCATCAATGACCAGGTTAGCGCCGGTAATAAACTGGGAGTCAATGGACGCTAAAAATGCTACCCCTTTGGCCACATCTATCGGCTGTCCGGTACGTCTAAGAGGTGTAGTGTTAACCACTTTAGACAGTCGGTCGGCGCTAATAAACTCTTTTAATTCATCCGTTAATATAAATCCAGGGCTTAATTAAAAAAATATAATATAATTAAATAAATTATTACAACAAATTATAAAAACATATTAACACTTAATTAAACAATTACTTACTTAATAGCGTTGACTCTAATGTTGGGACCCAACTCGACAGCCAATGCCTTTGTTATGTAATCCAATGTTGCTTTAGATGCCCCGTAGGGTAAGGGAGATTTACCCTGATCATTGCAATTAATAGTTACAATTAATAAATTGAATAAAAATAAATATAATAAATGATTTACTGGTCTAAACGATGCAATACTAGATGTACTAATGACAGTGCCATTAGTAGTTTGCAGGTAAGGTATGGCCAGTTGTATGAGTTGTAAACCCGAGCGGACATTGATTTGAAAAACTCTATCAAATTTATCAATAAAATCCTTGTCATTAATGTCGGTAACACTACCGATGCCCGCGTTGTTGACCAACACATCCAACTGTCCATAAGTTTTGATTGTCGACCTAATTAGTCGCTTCAGGTCTTCAAGTTTGGTCACATCTGCCACCACTTCTAATGGCTTTAATTACAAGTTATTAAAATAATAGTTATTTGTAATTAATATTAGGTGTAAAACTATACCTTTAATCCGTTTGGTGACAATTGTTGTACTTCTTGAGCCACTTTTCTAATCTCTGTCTCTTTCCGACCAGTGATGACCACTCGGGCGCCTAATATAGCAAACAGTTTGACAATAGCCTCGCCGATGCCTGAGTTAGATCCGGTCACCAAAACTACTTTACCCGTAAAGTTGCGCGAGTTTTTTACATCAAAGTAGTCTTTGTAATCTTTATTATAATTATAATTATTATTGTTATTATTATTATTATTAATTGCATTTAAATCATATTTAATTATAGCGCTCACAATTGATATCGAAGTTATAGATAAAAGTAATATTTTACACATTTTATTTCAATGTCTTGGACAATTTGTTATACCAAGTTATGTTTAAGTATTATATCTTTTTTAAATTTGTGAAACTCACTGTCTATTAAAAACATTTTTATATATACATAATATAAACAGGAAATAAATTTTAAATATATTTAATAATTTATAAAAATTGTTTAAAAATTTAAAACAAACAAAAGATTAGTTTAATATTAATGTCAAAAAATACAAACAATATTATGGATTATATAAAACAATTAAGTAAACAAATTGTTTTGAGATTATAAAATAAATATTTTATAAAAACTTTTTAATAAAATTATTATTCAATAGATTTATTTTATGGTTTTGTTATTTAAGATTTAAAAAATTAATGTTTGAAAAATATTTGACAATAACAAAATATAAGTTTATTTTTATTTAATTTATTTTTTACAACAAAATAGTAATAAATCATTAATTAATTATAACAAAAAAAACAAATTATAGCTTGGTCAATTCAGTCGGTGCATTAGTTTGATAATCGTATTGCTGTTGACCACTACCGCTAAAGTTTTGGCTACTCTGGTCAACGGCAATATTATCGGACTGTTGGTCAAAGAGTCGGACATCTGATCCACCAGTGATGACCATATTTCCAACGCTGAACATAAAGCCAGTGCCGGCAAAATCATTGTACGTACTATCGCCGCCTTGCTTTTTGATCAAGCACAATTGGTTGTCTTCATCCTCGCCATCCTTGCAGTCCTTAACGCCATCGCAAAACTGTTCAAACCGTATACAAGTCGGCCGGAAACCCGACTGAGAGGCGCAAGTGTACAGCGATTTACCGCAACCAAACCCGTCGGCCGCACCCGACGCCGCGTCAATGGCGTCCACCGTGTTGTTGACCGGTGCGCACCTAATATAACCAATGATGGCTACCAAGACAATTGATTTGAACATCATATTTAAGTTTTATAAATATTTTTTGTTGTTATTGTCTATCAAACTATTATTTAAGTCTCAAAACACAACTAAATACTAGTGTTGGTAATCGCAGGCCTTTTCAATACTTTTTTAATTGTTTTAATCAGTAATTTATGATTGGCTTACTATTTAACTAATCAAGTACATATTTACAGTATACCTATTTTTCGTATGTATTAAAATGCAATCTTATGTTTGCATATGGCATATTCTCACCCCTGTTGTTTAATGATTTTTATTTAGTTATGCAATTATAATATGTAATTATTAAACGTTTCAAATCTAATGGCAAATAATGTATTTTTTTTTTACTGATAAGTCTTGTAATTAAGATATAATTATATGTATTTGTTTTAATCTCACGGCTTATGGTTCATAGAAATTGATTTCATTTTATTATCTAATTATATGATTTGCATGTGATTTAAAGTTATCAAGATATCTAGACTGAACTATCTTTCTCTCTCTCTCCCCCTCTTTCTCTCCCTCCTCTCTCTCCCTCCTCTCTCTCCCTCCTCCCTCCTCCCTCTCTCTCTCTCTCTCTTATAATTTATGTAAAGTTTTAATTAAAATTATAATTTAATAATTAATTTCAAAAATAAAATTACATTTTTATTGAATTAATTTATATTAACTAAAAATTTATGACTTGTATTAGTAGACTAATCAAATTTATTTACTAGATACTTTTTAAATAATCAAAATGAAATAAGTTAAAAACAAATTTTAATTAATTTAATACAAAACAAAATATAATAATTATAAGCATTTATTATAATATAATAATTATAAAATAAAACATACAAAAATATAATTATTTCAAACTTTACATAGCTTGATGGCTGTTATGAGCAGCTACATTATCCGAAAATTGATTAAACAATTTGGCCCTGGATGCTTTAACTAACAATGTTTTCACGTTAAACATAAAGCCAGTGCCGGCAAAGTTATTCTGGTGTTTGGCTTTAGGTCGGGGGTCATAGCCGGGGAAACAACGGTGAGGGTCTTCGTCGTCCCGATGCGGACAGTCTTGCTTTCCGTCACAAATTTGATCCAATGTTATGCAAAGACCTATCGTTCCCTTACACGTGTATTTACCGGCCGGACATCGGTAGTCGTGGCTTTCAGTGGTTGTCGATACCGGCGATTCAGTGGTCGGGGCTGTCGGGTCCCGAGTGACATCGGTTGCCGATGTGGCACTAGTCGGATAGGTTTTGGTCCATTGGTGCCAGTCATAGGTAGTCCGGGTACCTGGATCACCTGTAGGATATGTTTGGGTATGTTGATGCCAATCATAGGTAGACTGTGTGCCCGGTGCACCCGTCGGGTAAGTCTTGGTCCATTGATGCCAATCGTATGTGGTTTGAGTGGCCGGTCCTTGAGTCACATTGACGGCCACCGGCGGCTGTACGTCCCGTTTGGCCACTCGGAAGAGATCTAAATATTCTTTGACTTGACGTCTATCTCTTAGGATTACCGATGAATCGGTTCCCGACAACCAAAGGGCAAACAATAACACAATTACTTGACTAACAAACATGTTGTGTCTCTCAACGTGTTGTTAAAGGCTTTTTAAGGAAATTTATTAAATTGTATTGTATTTTATTAAACAATTTATTTTTTATGATATCTGTATTACAATAGTTTTCACTGTAATTGATATAAATAAAAGTTAATCTCTTATCTCAGTTATATATTTGTATAATGTGTTTACGATAATAAATAATTGTAGTCTCAGGTAAATCCTACATCAAATGTTATTTGTTATTGATACTAAATAAGTTTTTTTTAATTTTAAACTTTGTAACTGGTTGAATTAGTTTTTAATGACAAAGCAAATATAAAGTTATCCTGATTATTAAAAGTTACATAAATATTAGGAAATTTTTATTTGTACCGTAAATCCCGACATATAATGGACCCGTAAATATGTTAAATTCTTGTGTGAATTTTCACATATTTTTTTGTCGTTTGATAATTAGTTTATAAATTATCTTGATCATTTTTTCAATACCAGTTTAATACAAGTTTATAGCTAATATGTAATTCAGACAATAGTTTGTATTTTAAATATTATAAGATTAACAATAAAATAATTTTGTTAAAACAAAAAACTTGTCTTAGGCGTAAACAATTTTATTAGACAATAACTAGATAGTTTATAACTTTTATTTTGTACCCAAATATTTTATAGATTATAATTTTAATAAGATTGAAAACTTTAATTTGACAATAGGTTTTAATTTTAAATAAAAAACAGATCAAGATTAAACAAGTTTGGTACTGTTGCCTTGGCCATATTTGACATTATCTGATGTTTGATCAAACATTTTGACGTCCGAGTTGTAAATGATCAGGTTATTTACGTGAAACATGAACCCTTCACCAGTAAAACTATCATCGTCACCTGATTTGTCACCATCTAATTGGTCATTGGTGTCGGAAACGGCTACCTTGGTCACTGGGTTTTGATACCTTGGCCATTTTTTACACATCGCCAAGTCTTCATCATCATTATAGGGACAGTCCTTTATTTTATCGCAAATATTTTCAATCTTTACACAAATATTTAGCGTACCATTGCATAGATATTTACCTAAAAAAATTAATATATATATAAATAAATAATCAAGCTAATTTTTAATAGTCATAAAAAATACATTAAAAATATTTTGTTTAATTTAACATTTTACTGACCAGCTGGACATCCATTATTAATCCAGAAACGATTATCTTGTTCAGCCTCTTTGACCAATGTCTCAATTTTTGTATCAACAATGCCTTTGATATAGGCATCGGCTTCACCACCTTGATAGTTTTGACCAGGATTATAATTTTGGTATTTGTTGGCCAACTCTTTGCCTACAAGTGTTTCCTTGCAATACGAGTCCAACTCGTCGTCGTCGTCGGGACAGTCTTGTAGTCCATTACAGACTAGATTTAAGTCAATACATTTGTGACCATTTTTGCACCGATACTGACCAACTGGACAGTCATCGACAGCCGCCGTCGGTGCCGCCTGTAGGCCATTATCAGCCATTAATGTTATTACAAACAAAAGTTGGCAAAAGTTTATCAATAATTTATTCATAATTTTTTTGTTTATTTATTTTTGTATCAATAAAATGAAACAAAAAAATTATGACAAAAAAAATATGACAAAAAAAATAAAATGATTTTTTTGTGCAAATAACAAATATTTGCTTTTGTTATAGCATACAATGCATCTAGTTTAAGACCTTGTTTAATTATCCATGACATTGTACTGGTATATTGCCCAGATGTATTGCTTCCCATATTTTCAATCATGTTATCATTTATTTTATTACACTATTTATCTGTAATTAATCATAAATTTTGCTCAATTTTAGACATCAAGAAAAGTTTGTTTTTTGAGTAAAAATTTATAAAAATAATTTTAATTTAATTAAATAATGTTATTAACAAAATTTTATTTATGGATATATTATGTTAATTAACTATAATTAATAGTTTTTAAAGTTAATTATGTAATGTGTATAAATATTGATGATTTTAAAATTTATTAAATGTATATATTTTTTGGGATAAATCTAGATTATTTCTTAATTAAATAAGTAATTATATACATTTATAATTTATTATGATTAATTAACGTTAAACTGGATATAAATTAACTATAATTTATGTCTTAATATTTATTTGATTATATTGTGACCGTAAAAGTTAAATATAAAATGAGAAATACTTTATTATATATTAATAATTTTTTATAAGTCGTGGGAAAGTTATACATAAATAAAAATGAAACAAATATTTAACAATTATATTGTAATTGAAAGTTATAAAAAATATATTTATAACTAATTGTTTTAGATTATAAACAATTTAATAATAATTTTACATAAACTTTTAATCTAAATCTAAATTATTTACAAAATTGAAAAATTATTTCACATTACAAATGAAAATTAAAATATAATTTTATTTATTATAATAAATGTCAAAAAATTAACACTTTTATTATAGTTAATATATTTTAAATAGCTTTAATTTATATTATAAAATTTATTTACATAATAAATATAAAAGTTTACACTGATATTAGTTAATTTATACCATTATTAGTAGCTGTATTATTATTAGTATTAAATTTTAACAATTTTGTTTTATGTCCAAATGTTTTATTAAAATTAAAACTTAATTTTTTAGACGACTTGAAACAAAATAAATTTTGAAATGTTTGCCGATATTTACGGCTTAATAAACAATACAAAACAAAATTAGCGCCTGAATTGAGTGCAACTAAAAAATTAAATATATTTCCTAAGCCTCTCATCAGCGACTGTCGGCTTAAGGGTTGACTGTTTTCATCGTAAATGGTTTGGTAGATAAGGACACAAGCGGTAGGGGTTTGACAAATCAGGAATAGGATGACCACCGCTATCAACATCATGGTTATGTGGTGCTCATGTTGATGGGCTGACCTACCATTTGACCCTGCTTATAATTATACAAAACGAAAATATTAATAATAAAATAACACATAAATTTATATTTTTAAAGTTTAAAATTTAAACAAAACTTTTTAGTATATTAAAAAAACAAATTTGAACTACTTTCTAGATTTTAATATTTTAAAATTATAATATTTAATAATAATAGTTAATTAGTTAAATGCAATTAAATTGGTTTAGTTTAAGAAATGTGTTTTTAATAGTTTGAATTTTTGCCTACATTTACGATTGACCCCATACTTGACATTTTTAGGCGGCGTTTTGATTAGCGTCCGGCGCCTGACACTCGACACCCGTAGAGATCGTATGAGAAATATATTAAATACGGCCAAAATGACCAAGGGCAAAAATATAAATAGCACAACAGTTAAATAGTAATATACATTCTTGTACACTACGCTTTGGGCTAAATCTGATGCCATAACTTGTATATAAGTTTCATTATAATTATTTAAAATATTATTATTATTATTAATATTAGTTATATTTGTATCAATCAAACGCTCCGACAGTTTCCATTCAAATAGTGTGGGAATTGTTAGTGAAATACAAATGAGTGATACAATTAATATTAATTTCCGGGCCCGGGATGGGGTACACAACACCTTGCCTTTGAGTGGATAGCAAATCACAAAATACCTGTAATTATAAAATTTAATTTATAAAATATATACTTATTTTTTAAAATAATAAATTGTTTTAATTCATGTAATTTTTTTAATATTAAATAAATATAAATTATTTACTACTGTATTTTTGTTTATATTAAAATTATCGTGCATGTAATTTTTTTGTTTGTTATTTTTGTTGGTGTGCATTTATTTTATTTTATTTTTTGCTTTTATACATGCTTATTTTTGTTTTTATTTACAAATAAATGAAATAAAAATAAAATTTAATTCAATTCAACGAGAGTTTCATATAAAAAAGTTTTATATACAAGTTGCATATCTATAACAATTGATTATAAAAATCTTTATTTTAAAATTATATATTTATTGTAAAAATAATTTATTATAAAAAATATTTTTCCTGTTAATTGTAATACTTATTTAATAGAAAATTAATAAATACTAATCTACTATTTATATTTATTTTTTAAAAATTATTTCTTTAACAACTACTATAAAAAACATAATAATTAAAAATT
The DNA here is from genome assembly GCA_034695265.1 of Dissorhina ornata. NCBI lineage: Eukaryota > Metazoa > Arthropoda > Arachnida > Sarcoptiformes > Oppiidae > Dissorhina > Dissorhina ornata. The sequence goes on along the minus strand of JAQIWK010000647.1, from coordinate 2,372 downwards.
TTATTATGCAAAAAACAAGTACCTGGTTAAATTACACAATAAACTTTTAATATAAAAATAACTATTTATTAAAACTTCTTAAAATAAATAAAAAAGTCAAAGATGTTTGTACTAATAGATGAGCATCTAATCTAAATAAACAAAATTAAAAATAAAAACTTAAAATGAATTATATTTCTCATCAAAAAAATGTAAATAAAATAAAAGTCAAGTAAAAAAAGTCAAACAAAAGTATTAATATTTTTTCAATTTAAGCAAATCTTGCCAGTAATCAAGGGCAATCATTTTTGTAGGTAACCCTGCGGCAAATTTAATTATCCATTCAATCAAATGCTTATTATTAGCCATACATTTATATATATATACATCTCATGTGAAGTTAAGTAACAAAAAAAGTTAATTTAAATTTATTACACGAAATAACATGATTGATAAGACTTTACTTTTAAAAAATACTAATATAATAAAAACAGTATGAATGATATACTTAATTAATAAATTAATGATTAATTAAATTTCACTTAAAATTTTATAGATAATGAAAAAAATAATATAATTCAAAAATAGATGCCATACGGTAATTGACCAACAAACAAAACAAACTTGTTAATATAATAAATAAAAACTAAACTTTCAACTAAATCCCAATTAATATTCAACTAAAATTGTATTATATTTTAGCAGTAATTTAATTAAAAATTTAGTTTTTAATAATAAATACCATATTCATCGGCGTATAAGACACAGCTTATACATAGAAAAAAAATTATATACATAGAAAATGTATATTATGATAACTTTTAACATTTTTAACTAATTTAATTTAAAACAAACTTTTAATTAATTACTATTCAATCTACTATTCATTTTTAGCAATATAACAGTAAAATATATTATAATTACATTCGTTAATAGAGTTTATTAAAATTACATTTGTCTTATACACCGTTAAATACGGTACATATATATATGTAAATAATAATTACCTTTCAATAGTGAAGGTAACGGTTAACCAAACGGATGTATTGGAGGCGGCATCGCATACCATGACTGAAATGGGCCAAAACCACCAGTAAATGTAGTTATTAATATGACGGGCATTGGGATAGTGTGATAAGGATAATATAAATATAAATATCAAGTACAGGGTGTCAAATATGGCCAGGGCGGCCAAATAGTAGTTAGTCGATGAGCGCATCTTTTTGGTTGTCATTATTATAATTGTAATTAAATTACCAAAACATCCAATCACTGTAATGATGGGCACCAATACCCGTTGCACCCAAAATCTTGACTGATCCCGAAATATCTCAAACGTGTCATCGATGGTATCGTTTGTGAAATTATTATTACCCACTAATAAGTCGTTTATTATAGTGAAGTTCATTGTAATTAATATTTTTTAATAAAGTTTATTTAATTATTTAAGGATTTATTAGTTTTTAAACTCATTATTTAATAAGAGTATTATTTTACTAATTTTTATATGTTGCTAATTTTAATATTTTTAATTATCCAGTTTACAAATAGTACTGGTATTTCACTGCTCATTTTTATTATTGTTATTTAAATCACATGTTATTTAAATAATTTAATTTATTTAGCATTTTATAAATAGTTAATTATGTGTTTAATAAATAAATCTGTAATTAATGAGATAATAATTTTTAAATTAATTTTTAAAACATTATATTTAATTTTTTAAAAACATTTTATAATTATTTTAATAATATTTTTACCTTTTTTACAGTAATGTAGTTAAATTTATTATTTAATAATAGGTAATGTTTTAAATAATAATAAAAACATTATTAAATAGAGTAAATGTACTTTAATATATTATTATCATTTTAAATTGATGATATTAAAATATAAACTAACTTGGTAATTGACAATATAAAATTTGGTGTTTATTAATGACAACTAAATCACAATTTTAATTATATTATAATACTTTTAATAAATAATAATTGAGTCAAATTCAAGTAACTTTTACAAATAAAACAATGCTATAATAAAATATAAACTAGTTTAATTTTTAGTATCAAATAGGTAAATTAATTTTTATAAAATTAATTTTATGAGATACCATAATTATTTAAATAACTTTATGATTAAATTTCAAAACAATAACTAAATAAAAATTATTATAAATTTTGACAATAATTATTATAAAAAACATCATTTTTTAAATTGTTTTGGACACTAAACAAAATTACTATTTGTAAATATTTTTATCAAATACTTTTTTAATAGTTTGTAACAAAACAAAACATCAATTAAAGGATATACTAATTTATGCTCAACAATAAAAAGTTTTAATATGATATTTTTTGGTGATTATATTAACCTCTCTCTCTCTCTCTCTCTCT
>JAQIWK010000646.1:0-14383 GCA_034695265.1 Dissorhina ornata | reverse complement strand
GAATTGTCGTCCAATTGAGTTATGATTTGTTATCATATTATCGTTATTTAGTTAAACAGTTAGAGTCGATAGTAATTATCGAGAGTTTGTGTTTTAAATTCAATACACGTTTGCATTTTGTGATGTTAAGGTCATTGAATGCCTTAATTTATTATAAGTTAAGTAAAAGTTAACACATATTTAGTACAACCGTACAACGTGTTCAATTAACAATACTTTCATAATTATTTAATTTAATTTAATTAATATTTCATTAATAAGCAAGGTTTGAATTTGAAAACAATTTTGTCTACAAAAATGAGTTTATATTTACTTTTTATACTCATTCCTATCATTATATTAGGTATTTATTTGTTTTGAATATTACATCAAACTAATAATATTTGTTTGATATGATATAATTTATATGATTTATTTAATTATAATTATAATAATAATGATATATATATTGTGAATTGCATTGACTAACCAATTGGTTGTATTGATAGGATTTTTCTTTTATAAATTGGTTCAGAGTTTGATGGATAAGGAGAAGAAGAAGGAAGAGAAGAAGAAAATGAAACAACAGAAGAAGGAGAGCACGAAGAAGAAAGTCAAATGACTTTCAACTGAATTCTAATACTAATTATAGCAACAAATCTAATGATTTCTTATTTACATTCCAATCATATATTTTTTTTTTAAAAATCGCTAAACAATTGTTTAATAATTAAAATATATTAATTTGATTAAATTATTTTATTTTTTTGAATTTACTTTTTTTTAAATTAATTTATTTCTTATTTATTATAAAATGTTTTTTATAAACTATATTTTGGGTGTCAGTTAAATTGCTATCATTTTCTGAATTATAGGTAGAAATTACACATATATTATACATAATATAAATGTTTATCATATGAATTACAAAGTTTGTGACCAAATCTGCATTTCAATCATTCATTTTGAATCAAATGTTTTAATTTAAATTAAAAATAAAAGTTTTATTTTCACAAAAAATTCATCAAAACAAACAAACAAATAAAAATATATTCAAAATACAGAAGTGATTGACATATTGTTATAAATTAATAAAGAATAAGGCGGTCCCCACTCTGGGGTATACTATATGTTACAAATCATAATATGTTTTAAATAATTAATTAATTATATGATATATTAATTAATAATTATATTTAACTGATGTTTAAATAACCGACCGGTTATAGTGTGTATTGACAACCGTATGGAGGCCTACAATGACTGGACACACCTCTAGTGTTGACTATTAAAAGTGAAATGAAAGCTAAATGTATTGTTTTGTTTGAAAGTAAACAACAATTAGTAGACAATTAGTGTTGATTTGAATGAAATAATAATTTGATTGATAATATCGTTGGTTTGAATTGTGATTAAAAGGCATGTCAGGAGAGGTAAGAGTTTATTGTTAAGGATTTGAAGACATTTAGTGACGATTAGATTGTAATGAGTATTGTATTGAATGTATAGACAATGGATGGCGAAGGAGTGGCGTCGGTGTCGGCGCCGCCAGAGTTGGCCACCGGTTGGGTGGAGTCGGGAGCTGTTATGTCAGGTATTGTAAAGCATTGGTCGACACTATTGTATGAATAGATTTAATGAATTGTTTAATTGATTTGATTTATAGACAAATTAAGTTCAGGTAAGCTATGAATGTAAGGACCGATTGTGTCCTCCGATTGAGTTGTTTAACGCAAAGTATTGAATATTTAATAAACACAGAGATTATGATAAATGAATTGGATTTAAATGATTGTATAAATTGGATGATTAAAGCAATTGAAACGATAAAACAATACCCGATTACTTGACAAACATGTGGTAAAGTTGACAATACATGAGACACAAAATGATTTGCAATGACTATATGTTTGCCCTATATTTAGGCCAATGTATCAAATAATGTGTAATGAAATGCTGTCCATAATTAGTTGGATTCACTACCTCTGCTCTGCAATTAAATAATCCCTCAAATAATTGTTTTTTAAAATACATATCAATCACAGTATAGCACCGGTACTATTAGATGTCCATTCATTTGCTTACATTTGTTTTTCTATTCATTTAGGAGATAACCAAATGCTGACCAATAATTCAGTGCAGTTTGGTCTCAATTATGGCTATAATCAGACGCAACCCAACTATCAGGTATTTCTGTCAATCACTTAATTGTTTTCATTTTTAACTCATTAACCATTTGGTGTTTAAGTCAAACAAATATAGAGTCAATACTTTTGAGCTAAAGCTATAAGTTTGATAATTGATTATATATTGAAAAGATAATGATTATTATAATTTATTTTTTATTAATTCAAAGACTAATAATGAGAACATATGTGAAAAGTCGGCCAATCAAGGAGTGAATGCACCATCAATTGATAGTTATAATCAATATTATCAGAATTATTATGCAAATTATTATCAAAATTATCAATCATCCAGTGGTTATGCAGACAATGCAGAGGGTTATACTCAAGCCATCGATACAGTAAAGTCCAAATCCGGATCTGCCATGGATTTAATCAACAAAGCGCTCGCTAAACACCGATCGCACGACACTAAAAGCTTTACTGATGGCAACAGAGATGATGACGAAGAAGAGGGGCAAATAGCGTCGAGTCCAGGTGTGTTGGCCAAGAAAGCCAAAAATGACACCCATTCCCATTCGCCTGCTGTTGAATATTCTGGTGATTCAAGTAAATCGAGGTCTCGTTCCCGTTCGAAGGGAACACCGGTTCGGTCGCCATCTCGCTCCCGATCTCGTAAGCGTTATATTTCACGGTCCAGATCTAGGTCTCGGTCTCGTAGACGTCGACGCTCTCGATCGCGCTCTCGAAGTCCATACTTTGGACCTATTATTAAAGACTATAGAAGAGGTCGCAGAGGATTTGTTAGATATCCGCGGGGTTTTCGTGACAGAGGTGTTCGTCCTTTCAGAGGAGGACAACAATACGGTTACGGAAATTCTCGAAGACGTGACTTCAGTCGCAGCCGAAGTCGAAGCATAAGTCGAAGTAAAAGTCGTTCAGTTAGTCCTAAACGCAAACAGATTGTGACAGAAAAAAGGGAAGAAACAACTTCTGAGGAAAAGACAGTCGATTCGAAGACTTCTGAAACTCTTAAACCGTCTGACATTAAGTCCAATGAGAAGCGTTTGACGCAAACCTTTTTGGCGATGTTAGAGGAGAAGCAAAGCCGATCCAAAATGATTCCTTTTGAGACCACAAGAAGTGAGTCTAACGATGAAGACGCTGATCGTCATCACGGGTTTGTCAATACATTTAACGATATTCGCGAAATGGAAGCTAAGAAACACACATTAAGTTATGACTTGGAGAGGGAGGGCTGGCAAGTGATCGATGACGCGACCAGTGAATCCACTCAGAAGAAGCGCAGCTCTCGAGAACACCATAAACATTCAGATAAGAAAGAGTCAGTCGAACACGAAAAGGCCGTTAAAGTCAAACCGGAGTTGAATTCAAGTGATAACGAAAACTCGAGTAAAAAGAAAAAATTAAAGAAACGCAAAAAGAGAAGGCGAAGAAGTACTTCGACTTCTAGTGAGTCATCAGTTTCTGAATCAGACAATGTAAATGAGGAATACGTTGGACTGAACGACAAAAAGTCCAAAAAGAAAAAGAAGAGCAAAAAGAAGAAAAAGAAAGTTATGTCGAGTTCTTCGAGCTCTGAAGACGAGTCCAAACTAAAGAAAATGAGTAAAAGCAAAAGAGTCGATACTTCCAAAGATTCTTCTGATGAAAAATCTAAAGTTGAGGCGAGTTTAGCGCCGATTCCTAAATCAACTCACGAAACGCCTATTTGTGATGAAAAAACTGTTTTAACAGAAACTGATGGAACGGACAGAGATTTGATGAAAACAAAAGAAAAGAAAAAGAAGAAGAAAAAGTCAAAAGATTACGAATCATCTGATTCTGAATTGGATAAGAAGAAGAAGAAAAAGAGACGAAAGAAGTCGTCAAAGAAGCGCAAACGCAGGTCTTCGTCGAGTTCTAGTAGTTCTGATTCTTCGGATTCGAGTGATTCAGACGGTCGTAAGAAGAAGAAGAAGAAACACAAAAAAAGATCTAAAAAACATAAAAAGGATAAGAAATTAATTGATTCTAAAGAAAAGACAAAAGTAGTGAATGAAGACAAGAAGAAATCAAAAGAAGAGGAAATAGAGTTTGTGACTGTTCTGTCAGCGGGTGAAACGCCTATTGAACTAAAATGGCCCAAAAATTTGATTAAGTTTACTCAATGCGAGCCTAACATTGAGTTTAGTATTAATCCAAAAGTTACGGTGAATTCAGAAGATTTTAAACAAACGAAAGATAATAGAAATAGAATAAACGAAGAAATAGAAAGAATACGACATTTTGGGATCAATGATGAAAGTGGTGTTAAAAATGAGAAGTTGTCGACAGAATATGACAAATTTATGGATGAATTGAATCCTAATGCAGAAAGTCATGGCACAAATGAAGAGTCACAAGAGTTAGAAACGAAAATGAGAGATAAGTTAGTCAAACATTTGAGTGACAAAAAAGATGATTCAATGACATCTTCAGAACGCAGAGCCATTGAAAAAATGAAGAAAAAAGGTATCCATTCTCACGACGGAAGTGTTGACAATAGAAATCACGACGACATGAAGTCAGCGCCAATGAGTGCATACTATTCATCTAAAGTGCAGAAGAGTTCTCCCGTTCATAGAAGTAGTGATTTAGATAGATATGAGCCGAAAAACAGCAAATCTAATGAAACGGATATTTACCACAAAACCAATGAAATTTGTCTTAATATGACTGATCAGCGCTCTCACAGCAGTCATAAGTCGGATAAATCCCATTCAAAAGTTAAGACTACTGATGACAAGAAGAAGACAACGGCTCAAGATCTGCTCGAACGCGTCAAACAAAAGAAAGACTCAAACAAAGAGTCGAAAGAAGGCGATAAAGACAACTTGCAGAAGAGTAAACGATTGTCACAAATGGCTAAAATACCTCATAAGAAGTCGGTAATTAAGACGAAGAGTTCAGTCACCACAGCAAACGCCGATTCAACTCAACAACCATTTATTTCGAAACCAATGAAACTGGATATGAATTTTGATTATAACTGGTATTTGAATTATTACTGGAATTCTGCATACGGTGTCGGTCAGTACCCGCAAGTTAACGACCCGTCATTAGCATCGGCTTATTACGCCCAATACGCTATGACCACCAGTAATGACTACAATCTAAACGATATGAACGCTTGGATGGCGCAAAACGGCTATGCTTTAGATTCTAGTAATGTTTGGTCTCAAAATCAAAATGACATTAAAACCGAAGAAATTCCGAGTGAAAGCTATAATTTGCTGCCAAACGTTGAATCGCCTTTAGAGACAAACGCGACACTCAATTCTGAGGTAATATTTTGTTGAAACGAAACATTTTTATGATTTTTGTTGAATTTATAGAAAATTAGTGAATCGGACGAACAAATTGTGGACAAAATAGTGACTAATTCGGAGACAATCGATGGCAAGATTAAGAATGAAATGGATAATGAGTCGATCGGAGTTATAATCTCAACCACTAATGTGGACACACCTTTCAATTCGGACGTATTTGACGAACCAAAGAGTGAAATGGATGAGTCATTTGCAGACATTCATACACAAGACGGCGATAGTCCGCCCCCACCTCCCCCTCCACCACCTCGACCATTGATGACTACAATGACTGCATCGGAACCGATAACCTTACCTAACGGTCAGGTATTGCCTGTGGGAACCAAACAGATTGTTGTTCATCCGTATCAAACGGATGATCCAAATAAATTTACAGCCGATTGGTATTACGATGCTTTCAATGCACATAACGGTTCACAAACAAACACTTCTTAAGACTTGGATTTCAAACTAACATAACATAAGTTTATTTAACTTTTTTTGATTAGATTTTCAAATATAAAATCACAATATTATAAAAATAATGTAAATATATCTAAAAATTTTGCTGTTTTTCATATTTTCTTTAAAATATTATTCAATTTTCATATTAAATGATTAGAATATTTGGCATTAAATTGCAGTTATATTTCAGTATTTTGCGAGTATTTGTGAACTGAATCGACAAAAACGGCCAAATGATCGGGATTTACGTCCGGATATATTCCATGACCTAAATTAGCGATATATCGATTAGTTCCGAAACTTTCAACCATCTCTTTAACCAATAGATCTATTTGTTTGGGTTCGCTATAGAGAGCACATGGATCTAGATTTCCCTGTAGAGTGACTGACGTTCCGGCTAATGATCGGGCAATCGATGGCTCTATAGCCCAGTCAACACTCACCACATCGTATTGGCTCTGACTGAGCAACTCAATGGCAAAGTGTGCGTCTTTTGCAAACACAATCATCGGGACGGTTGGCACCTTTGCATCAGTTAAGGCTTGTTTGACGCCTTCACTAATCCTTTGAAGGAATGGCAACGAAAACTGATTGAATTGTTTTGGTCCCAAAAAGCCGCCGTTAGACTCAAACACCTGTAAGAGCTGAGCGCCAGCCTTGACCTGTGCGACCAAATACTTGATGATAACATGAGTCAATAGGTCCAACAATTGGGTACTTTCTTGTGGGTATTGATACAACCATTTCTTAGTCTTGGCTAATGTCTTGGAACCGCCGCCTTCTATCATATAAGCCATTAGAGTGAATGGCGCGCCCGAGAAGCCAATGAGCGGTACTTTGCCTTCCAGTTTATGTCTACAAAGAGTGATGGCTTTCATGACGTAATCCAACTCTTTCTCTACATTGATGTCATGTTTAAGTAAAGTGTGAATGTCATCGGGTTTAACGAGAGGAGTGGGTAAAACAGGTCCAACACCCGCAACCATTTGCACTTCCATTCCCAAGGCTTGCGGTACGACTAGAATGTCTGAGAAAATGATAGCCGCGTCCAAATCAAAGCGTCTGATAGGCATTAAAGTCACTTCTGTTGCCAACTCTGGTGAGCGACAGATCTCGAAGAAGTTGTGTTTTTGTCGAAATTGTTGAAACTCTGGTAAATATCTTCCCGCTTGTCTCATCACCCAAACGGGCACTCTGTCTGTCTTCAGACCATTAGCTGCCCTTAAAATCAGATCGTTCTTCAATACTGGAAATTCTTCACTCATTTTTCTCTATTTGTCTAAAAATATTAAATTCAATTTTAAATGCAATTTAAATGACTTTCAATTTCCAAACCATTCATTCACTACTTTATAATAAAACATTGTCGACATCTGTAGCACAGAGTCATTCAAAATAATTTATCATTATTTTAATTTCAAATTTTTAACTATACATCATAAGTTATAATCATAGACTAGCACTTGTACAATTATATATATATACAATTAATGTATATAACGTACTTAAGAGGGTATTATTTTAATATAAGCTAATATTAAATTAATATTAATATTATTAATTTGTTTTAATTTAATTTTCTGTCGTAATTGGACCGACCCTTCTATTTAATAAAATCTCTATGATGTTTTTGTGCACAAATGTAAACTCGATGGTTATAATTTATAACATTGAAATTAATGTCAAAAATCATAAAGTATTCTTTACTTCAGCTCTCTCTCTCTCTCTCTCTCTCTCTAAAACTTATTAACTGAAACATTGTTAATAAGTTAAGTAACTTATCAGTGATATGAGTGATAATTTATCACTTGAAGATTATTTTAATGTAAATTTAAAGCAAATAATATAATATTAAATAAAATTGAAACAAAATATTTGATTTAATAAACATTTCTCAACTTTCTATCCAATATTTTCTATTTATTAAAATATGATTTATTGACACAATTCTAGTGAAAAATGTGATTCAAAACAATAAAATAAATTTAATTGAGAGTAAAATAAAAAGCAAATATTTAGTTATAAATGACAATAATTTATAATTAATAAATCATTAGTTAACTAAAGACTTGTCTTAATCTAAACACAACTCAATGTGTAAATCAATGTTACATTGTATTAGTGAATGGAAGGACACGAAACTATTGTCTGTCTATTAGTTACTTTAATTTAATATAACTTTAATATAAGTTAATGTATTAAATAAAATCAAAATATTACTGTTATTGTAGATTATTATAGAAGCTTTACTTTATTATAAGTAGTGTCGTTAATGCTAAATTTTAGCATCATACTTACAATTATATATACTAGGTCTTTGATGCAACTCATAGTTCTCAAAAATATTGATACTAGCAATATTGTAGGTTATTTCTTTCTAATGGGGGGGGGGGTTAAGAGTGGGCGCTCACATACTGTTTGCTATAGAGATTGACATATACTATATGTGGAAATGTAAAGTCTATGACAATCTCTATAGCAAACAGTATCTTTGACCACCCATTTACCCCTCTAAACCCCACCATTAGCAAAAATGACATACACTAAATTTTAAGTTAGGTAATTATCTACCAGAACATAATAATTTTTTGGGAACTATGAGTTGCATCAAATCCCCAGTCATTGTTAGTATAAATTCAGTATTAAACTAAATTTACCAATTAAAGTTACTAAATATCAAATATTCTTTAATCGCTGATTAAAGTTTAGCTAAATAAATCAACACTAATTATATGTATCCAATCTTTCTCTCTCTCTCTCTCTCTCTCTCTCTTATGATAATATGATTGATATAAGAAATAATGAAGTTTTATAGTGTGAATAAGGGCTCAAAGTTCAGTTCAACAATTTTATCTAAGAATTCCATTTAATTAACGGTAAGATTAATGTTTTTATTTAAATGATAGACATTTTTTGCATAACATATTCACCACCAAACAAAAACTTTAGTAACGGTTTTGAAAGTTTTGTTTTTATAAAATTAAAATTAATTAAATAGAAATCAATTAATTTAAATGACAATAAACGTCATATAAAGACATTTCCGTCTTTTATATTTCAGTTATGAAGACAATTGTTAGTAAAATGTTGTAAATTATTTGAGTGTCAATTGTGGCATCAATTTATTGGTTAAAATGAATCATCTCTTATGAGTTACTGTTATTAACTGTTATATATTTGATATAAAGTATTGCAAAAGTGTTTTAAAATCATTGACAAACAAGTGATGAAAAACAAAGAGATCTCGACTTATGAACGAATTAATGTGGGAGAAGACGATCAGCTCACTATCGATGGCTATATGCCATCACATCTCCGCTTTATTTTGTTTGTTATATTGGTTATCATCTCCGGCGGAATGATTCTGATTATCATTACATGGAAACCATCCCAAAGAGTTAAGCTTACGCATAGACGGTGCTCGTTAGACCAGGCTAACATTGTTATACTCAAAGTACTAATTATTATATATTTGTAAAACTATATCGAAATTATTTAATTTTGTTAATTTTCTAAATTAAGGATTGTTTTGGTGAAGAATATATTGAAAAAGTAGTTCAAGGGACACATAGCACCGGAAATTGTCCTCATTTTTATCATAAAAAAATTAAATACATTTGGAGAACAGAGTTAAACCAATTCGTTAAACTTAAGTACTGTTTATATTTCAGTTGTGTTTTGGAGATAATTAATAAATAAACTAAATTTTCAGAGGATTGGAGTCATATAAATGTGGAATTATATACTCAATGATCGAAGGCTTGACATCGAAGGAAGCTATTCTTCGCTCCCAATTGTATGGTTTGAATTCAGTTTTAGTTGAAATAAAGCCAATTTGGAAACTAATTATTGAAGAAGTGAGTGATTTTACAATTTGTTTGTTGATTAAACCAATTAAATGTCAGTGTATTCAATTAGATTACGGGTCCGTTTTATATTTATCAAATGTTCATTTTCACCATTTGGATGATACAACTATATTATCAATTTTCAGTCTGTGTTCTCCTTCTCTCTATATTTTCAGTAAGAGTTTTGGCAAATTTTTGGAGAATTAACTATTTATTAATTAATTAACTAATTTAGGTTACTTTACACGTCTGGCAAACACGAAAGGTATTTAATTGATATAATTTTAAGTAACATTTTAAAACTACACATATTCTGTATTAAAATTCTGTAAATTTGCAAAAATGACAAACTGTTTAGCAATCTATAGCATTAAGAAAGAAAGTACATTCCGAATCTGAAATTAGTGTTATTAGAGATGAGACAATCACTAAGAAGCGATCAACAGAGTTAGTGCCGGGAGATGTAATCATATTGTCCACACATAACAACCACTTTACTATTGAATGCGATGCCTTACTCATGAGTGGCAGTTGTATTATGGATGAGAGTATGCTTACCGGCGAATGTGTTCCCATCTCTAAAGTATCTCTCACTGAAGATTCCAATATCCTATACAATCCAAAAACTCATAGAATCAATACACTATTCTCTGGCACTCAAGTCTTGAGCGTTCAGTCAAGTGATGCAAACTATGTTAAAGCAATTGTTGTCCGAACGGGTAATTTGATTCATAATAATTTGCGGTTAAAAAACATTTGTTTTAAAGGAAAATCTTAATAATTTTAGGATTTTTCACAACAAAAGGAGAATTAGTTCGAAGTATTCTATTCCCAAAACCAGTGAATTATAAATTGAAAAAAGATTTAATCAAATGTATGGCCATATTCTTTATATTGGGAATTCCGTGTATGGCATATACAGCCTATTGTTTCGCTCATTACAAGGTATGAAACAAGTAAATGTGTAGACAATATAATATATAATATATATGATGTATTAATAATGAATGCAATTGTGGACTGCCCTAGGCACGAGTGCGGGATATAGCCATCATAGTGTTAGATGTGGCAACATTTCTGGTGCCACCATTATTGCCGGCAGTGATGACTAGTATTAACGCTCACTCTCAGCGCCGACTTCGCAACAAAGGTGTCTTCTGTCTCAACTCAAATGCCATCAGCTGTTGCGGTGGAGTCGATGTGATGTGTTTTGATAAAACAGGAACTTTAACCGAAGATTCAATAGACTTGTCTGGTGTTGTGCCCGTTCGCCATAACTTGTTCACAAAACCCATTCGCGATGTCTCTAAACTAGATATTGACGACAATCTACTGCTATCGTTAGGTTGTTGTCATTCGTTGAGTGAAACTGATGGCAAAGTGGATGGTGAAGGTCTGGATCTTAAACTATTTGAATCTATCAAGTGGTTGTTCAAATCAAATAATTTTACTGACTATAAGATGGCATTTGAGAAAAATCCTGAAAGAATCGTTGGACCCCTTGTGAACCGTGAAGACCAAAACGATGATATACTAGTGTTTGGAATTGTTAAACAATTTCCATTTGAATCAATACTTCAAAGAATGATAGTTATTGTGAAACAAGCATTTGATGACAAATATATTGTACTCATGAAAGGAGCGCCAGAAATAGTTGTCTCATTCTGTCAAGAGTCTACAGTTCCCAAAGACTACTCAATGGCGTTAGAGTCATATACAAGAGATGGTCTGAGAGTATTAGCTTCGGCTTCTAAAGAGATTAGCGTAGACTTAGAAACAGTCTTAAAATTAAGTCGAGAAGAATTAGAGTCAGAATTAAGTTTTGATGGATTTTTAGTTTTTCAGAATATTCTCAAAAAAGAAACTATTCCGGTGTTAAAAACTTTGAAGAATGCAAACATTAGATCAGTTATGATAACTGGCGATAACTTAATGACATCAATAAGTGTGGGCCGAGAGTGTGGTTTAATAGAAGAGTCCGATTCTGTAATCAAAGTGGAGGCACAGCTTTATGAAAGTCCAAATCAAAACCAAGCGCTAAAAGTTTTGTATAGTTATGCAAAACTTCCCGGTTTTAGTGAAAAGCTCAATATGAAAAGAAATGGAGGCTTGGAAGAGACTCTTTTGCCTGTTATTCCACATACGGGTAGATATCATCTGGCTTTGGAGGGCAAAGTTTTTGAGTTGATTCGTCAAAATGACCAGAAATTGCTAAATCAAATCGTTCACAAAGGAACCATATTCTCCAGAATGTCACCAGAACTCAAACTCAGTCTAATTGAAGTACTACAACAACAGGGTCATCAGGTGGGCATGTGTGGTGATGGTATGCCAAACTTATTACTTACTCAATTCATTCAAATTTTGATCAAATAGTTTTGTGTTTCAAAATGTTTACAACTTTAAAACAACTTAAATATGTATAAAATTCTTTTAAAGTTATAACTAAAAAGTTTAAAAAACAATTTATAAAAATCTTAAATAACATACTAGAAGTTCTAGTCTAGTTCTAGTCTAGAGCCCAATGTATTGAAAGCAATTTATACATTTATTATAGGTGCTAATGATTGCGGAGCTTTGAGAACAGCAAACGCGGGAATATCACTATCAGTGGCCGAAGCGTCGGTGGCCTCACCTTTTACTTATAGAGACAAAAACATTTCGTGCGTCCCTTTACTTATTAGTGAAGGCAGAGCTACTCTATCGGCAACTATCGGTGCTTTCAAATATCAGGTGTGCTATTGTTTTGTATTACTTGGAGCTGTTCTCATACTCTTCTGGGAGGGAAACAAACCATCAGACGGTCAGTCATTGACACAATTTATTACTCTATTATTAATTAATTGAAATATTTAGGCGCTTATGTTTTCGTCGATGTTATCCTAAATATATTGCCACCGGTAGTGTTTGGCACAACTAAAGCATACCCAATAATTGTCAAACAACTGCCCACAAGAACTGTTCTCAGCTTTTTGCCACAATTTTCTATGTATTCATTCATTATATTTCAAATAATAATGTATTTAGCGATCAGAAGATTAACTATTTCGCAAATTTGGTAATTATTTTAGAGTTTAAATACTTTTCAAGTTTCAAACAAAAAATCTTAATTAAAGGTACGAAGAGTTTGTGTTTGAATTATCGCGAACACACACTTCAAGAGCATCGCACATATCAATGGCTATATTTTCTGTTAATATGATCTCATATGTCATATCCGCCATCATTTTTAGTCCCGGACCTCCCTATCGGACAGATATGTTCTCCAATAGTATGTATATTCAGTATATGAGACTAACTTTAAAATCATTTATAAATACATTATCCACTTATCATTAAGGCAGTTAGTGTGTGTAACTTTACGCAAAACCCGTGTAATTAACGGTATTATTTACGCCTAAATTACACTCGAGTTTTATTTTTACGTAAATTAACCCTTTACCTTACTTATCATATAATATATTATTCTGTAAATATTACATATATTCTTATAGTTTAGTGTTTTAATGCAGTTTTGAATTGAATATGAACAGAATGGTATTTATTGGTGGTATTAATCAACTTTGCATTAGTCGCTTGTGTGGTCTTATTTCCGCCACAAATTTTGTTGCATTTTTTAAACGTAAGAATTAAAAATATTTTGTAATAATTAAAATAATATATAATTTATATAAATAATTAAAATAATATATAATTTATATAAATTGTGTTAACAGTTCAGAGATATTCCGTTTCACTTTAAACTAATATTATTCACGATATCGATCGCAAACTTCATATTTAGTTACATTTGGGAAGTGATTATACTTCAGGGAATTGTTTTCACTTGTATTTTGCCTAAAATCCGATCAATCAGAGCCCCAATACATCCGTTTGAGAAGATTGAGGCCGAAATGGAAAAGAGTGATAATTGGCCACCAATTGCCAGCTATCAAAGACTTGAGACCATCAGAAACGACAGATTAGATAAACACACACTCAATAGAAAGGCAGCCAAAGAAAAAACTCAATCAAACGCTTGGGTTATGAGATCCAACAGCACTGATGATGAATTGGATCCATACGTTCCCACAATTATGTCTCAAAACAGTATTGAATCGCCGCTCGACACTCAACCCGGCCATCAATTGACATTCACTACATTTGGCAACCAATCTAATCACCAAAACACATCCCAATACCAAGACTCTAGTCTATGAACTCTAGTATTATGTAAATCATATATTTATTACGATAACTGACTTTCATTTCATTTGAAATGCATTTTTATCGGACATAAGAAACTTCTTTTGACTGATTAACTCACGAATCAAACATTTCTCTCATTTCTCGATAAGAGATAAAAGTTTTGTAAAACTTTTTTTTCAAAACAATTTTTGATGATTTTTCAATCAAATGTTAAATTTAATGTCAATTTAATAAAGTTATTGTTTGAAGAGTAGGATAAAAAAGTTAAACATATTGTACACAATAATTGTTGCATATTATATACACGTAATATGGGAAAAGTGATGCACAGGATATAGTATGGTGGGAAATGATTTTTAAGCAATAAACCACTTATTTGAACTTGAATAAAACTTAACAGCAAACCTTGTCTTTGGCCCTCGCCAAT
>JAQIWK010000645.1:0-14384 GCA_034695265.1 Dissorhina ornata | reverse complement strand
GTGAGAGAGAGAGAGAGAGAGAGAGAGAGAGAGAGAGAGAGAGAGAGAGAGATCATGTTTAGACATAAAGTGAAATAAATAAAAATTAGTGAAACGGAATTCCAGTATAAGTTTGAATCAAATGGTTAGAGTATAGCATAGATTTGATTCTGTGGTAGTAGTAGTAGTTGTACAGCAAATGAGACGCTCTATACCAGCGATATGTCAAGCAAATAGTCAAACAATTAAAAGCACTCATTGCTCTCATTTTGTGGACACATTTCACTGAGGAATACATACATACATAATAATAATCGTAATGTTTGTCACTATTATGTTGTCATTGGTTTGGACGTCAATACGGAAACCGAGTGAGAGTTTTGACGACCAAATGGTTGACGTAAAAAACTTTTCGCATTTATGTAACAAAACAATGATATAGTTTTCAAACTTATACCTAATAATGCTAAGCAATATTTGCTTTGTCAATACAAATATATTAATAGTTTTTTATTGCTGTTTCGTAATAATGAAAAAAATTACTTATAGATTATATTCAAAGAAATGTATTGTGTAATCATAATATGATTCAATCAATCAATTTAATCGTAAGATTCAAAAATATATTTTTTCAAAAATAATTTGGTATTTAATATAACAAATAACAAAATAAATAACCTGGTTATTAAATACAATTATGAATATAATTATGAAACTAAAAAATTAACTTTTTTTCAATTAAATCTAGCATTAAATGCAATGCAAAAAAAACAGTAGGTATTTGTGTTATAAACAGAATTTGAAGAATGAAAGCATTTTTAATAATACAAAATAAAAGTCATTAATAATAATGACTGACTGTTCTGTCCAAATATCTTTCCCTGTGTTTTAGTTTAGTTTTTAATAAATACTCGCTTTATATCCCATTGCGCACAGCTATCACACTATCACTCACTTATTTGTACGTTTAATATACAGAATATTATTATAATATTTTTTTAATACTTATAATTATATTTGAAAATATTGTTTGATTTTTGAACGAAAAACAAAAAGACAATAAATATTATGTTCACACGAATTGACATTTTAGCTTTAAATTAGTGCTAAAAATAGGAGCTTTTAATTTCATTTATTCGTTTATTTATTACAATTTTAATTGAATTGATAAGAGAAATAGATGCTAACCAAAAAATAATTAATTTAATTTAATTAATAGTTTGAAAATTAATGATTTTATTTGTCTTTTGTTTAAAAACAAAACGACAATAAGAAAAAATATACTCAGCTCTGAAAGACTCTCTCTCTCTCTCTCCCTATTGTTTTTCTGCCAGTCTTTCTATCAGCTGATTGTGCGCTCGTTTAAGACCATGGATTTAATAAGGAAACCGATTGATTGCATTGTATTTTTGTATTTCTGTATCAGTTTGTCATGACTTTTACAATCTGTCACTCGTTTTGCAAAATATGTTTCAAAATAACACTTAATTTTTAATACAATATTATCGCGAAATTGTTTTGCAACTCATCTATTATAGCGTTTATTAAACTAACCATTTGTTACGAAATATAAAATTTATAAAAATAATAATCAAATTAATACATTATAACATGCTGATAATTTTATTAACATTATAATTTTATTTATATATTAAATGTTATATTTAATTACTATTTTGCAAACTTTGTTTAAGTTACATTAACAGCTTATTTATATATCAATAACAATTAATTATCAATTTAATAGATAATTAAAGCACCAATTGTTTGCTAAAACATTAGATTATTTTAAATAATAGTCTAACAAATAAGTCAGTGTTTCAAAAATATATTACTTTAGGCGTTGAAATTGACTTAAATTTATATTGTCGTACAATACGCCTAACAGATACCAAACAAAAGCAATAAAAATTGACTTAAAACCCAATGATAGTGATAAAGATATATACACTTTCAACATCCAAAAAAATTTACTACATTTCCAGTTGACAACAAAATATAAAAAAGCAAAATACAGTACTTTTTTAAGGCATAAAAATCAATTTTCTTGAATATTATATAATAATATATTGAATTGTGAAACAATTTTTTTATATTTTGTCAAATTTGATTAAATATTTTCATACTTATACTAAATAGGTATGAAATTTGTTTTATTGTTACAAAATAGCATAAAATTATTCAATGCAACAAAACTTTTGGGTATTTTGTGAACAAAAAAAATTATTTGGTCGAGAATTTGGTTGAAGAATATTCTGATTATATTTGTAATGTGTATTAAAATTCTTTGTGAAATGTCTGGTAGTTTTTGAATGAAACCCAAAAAATCTTAACTTTAAAATGTATTTATAAAAAGTCAAACGTTAGGAGTTTCTCATTTTGAAGGCAAATATACTTTCAACTTTCAAGGCTTTTGTGTAATAATTTTTATAAAAAATACTTGTATTCAAGAAAAAAAACATTTTATATTTAAATACAAAACTCATGTCAATAACATCTTATTAAATTAATTTTAAAAATAAAAAAAGTCTATTATATTAATCGTTTTCAAGAAAAATATAAAAAACATATTTTTATAATATTTTTAAAACACTGTTTTATTTTTCATATAAAAATATTAGTTATTAAATATTGATTTAATATACAATTTTTTTTGTATGTGTGTTTTAATAATGTTATATACATTTAGTTTTTTAAATTGATTTTACTTTTATTTTTTGGAGTAAAATCTGTATTAACTCACGAAAGGCTTTTTTGAAAATTTGAATTTTTAATATTATACTTTATAAACCACGACAAATAAAAATGTTTAACAAATTTTGTTTTTTATTTGTAAAATAAAATATATTTTGTGTGCAAATGTTTGGCCTCTCAGTGCCAAACCAAACCAATAATATTAGTGTCAATCGGCAACTTATTACACAGACATATACAGCCATAGATATGATTATGTTTTGTTTGCTTATATAACAGAATAACTTAAATTCTTGTATTACTTGAGCTGTTATTTTGAAACACTTTTTTCTAAGTAAATATAAAATGACTCTTTATTTCTTTTAATTAAGTGTTTTGTTTAAAAAATAACTGAAACAAAACAATTATTGGAAACGATTACTGGTTTTATACAGTAATTTTTGAAGATATTTATAAATAAAATATTAAACAAAAGTTTAGACTAAACATTAGAATACGGCTTAACATAATTTTATGAATGACATGCAATGTTGCAATAATATTATAAATTACTGTAATTATTGTTATTATCATTACACTTACATATGTATATTTATTATTATTATAAAAGTGTAAAATAGGAATAAAATAATTAATTAAATTTTTTTATTTGTATTATAATAATACAGAGTCAACGGAACAGAAGGGGTGCTTTGATGGTCTCGTGTGAGAACCTGTTGGCCGACAGCGAACTCTTCAGCTCACATGAAGGGTCGCTGAAGGGTTTCAGAGGTCGCCAACTGGTGAACCGGAAAAGTGGAGGAATATTCTCGAATCCGTTCAAAAGTGATGGCGAAAAGATGGATCAATTGGCTGATCTGTTAAACCTTTACAGTCAAACAGGAATACCAGAACAGACGGGTTTACTCACGTTTCGCGCCGATAGTACCGGTAGTGAAGGCAGCGGTGGTGGCGGCGGCGTTACGAAAGTTGACACCAAAGACATGTATTATCTGGAAGAGCACTGGAAGCTAATAGTAGCCAACGCTGAAGATCTGCCAAAAAGGGTTCAAAACCAAAACGACGCGATTTGGGAATTACTTCAAACTGAAGTGTTTTATCTGAGAAGATTAAAAGTGATTACAGACCTATTCCTGTCATGTCTTTGCAATTTGCAGAGCGAATGCCTACTCAATGAGGTATGAGTCCAGAGTCTGACTGACTGTATACTTAAAAAACACTATTAGTCTTTACTTTCTGTGTTTTTATCATTATTTCTGATTTGTTTCGCTAATCACACCATCACTTCATTTACTCGATTTACAACTCTAACAAAACTATTTGTCAGAATTATTAGTATTATTATTATTATTACATTATGTCCTCTAATATAACACTTTTTATTGCATAAGCCTTAAGAATATATCAATAATTTGATGATCTATTGAACTCGTGTTATATCATTAATCCTAATTTATAGCACTATTTATATCCCATTAGAAATATATCTTTTTGTGTTTTTTTTTGTTGGTTTAACATATATTTTGGAGGATTAATGTTATTTCACATATAAATTATTCAATAATAATACAAACGCTTTTAGAAATTTTCCAAATATTTAGTTTTAAAAGTCTACATCTAATCCCTTTGAATGCATATATTTTATATGTATATTGAAAGTATATTAAAATAATCAAATTATTCAGTTTTAAAAGGCTTTGGGTTCAACAACAAAAAATTAATTTTGATTTTATATTTGCATAATATTTGTAAATTTTTATATTTGAAAATATATGTTAATATAGATTACTGTTTTGTCACATAAAATATTTAGACATAGAGTTAGAAATTTATTATTCATTTAAAATTAAATCTGAAAACAAATTAAATATAAATATGAAAAATGAAGACATGGGAGGCTATGGATAGAGCGATAAATGCTGAAAACCTAATTAGCGGTTATATTCTTGTTTCAAAATAAATTAATTAAATAACAAAAATATGGTTTTAATAATAAAATATAGCAGAAAAGTCATTACAGTTATATATGTGTAACTAATATACATATATTGTTATATAATATAAATGATGGCATCGTTTTATTTGCTATTAAGCCTACCTTTTAAAAGTTTAGTTACTTTGTATTTATTGATTTGCATGGATTCACACGAGTGATAGTCGACAATAAAATATAGATATTATATTGAAATGCAAACTAAACTAAATGTTATAGATATATATTTTTTATGCTATTAAATACAATATCTTGAGTCAATAAGACATTAAATCCAATGCTTCACAAATGTATTATATAATAACATAATGAAACCCCAAACACCAGTCAAGTATATATATAAAAATATATATGGATGCGTTTGGAAAATATAATTATCATTACATTTAATGTCATACATGTATATATCAAACACACAAAACGGATATAACAATGAAAACAGCGGTTTTGATACTCATTTTGATAATGAAGTAAAAAATTAGTGTCACTAAACAAATGATTTTTTATATTTAGTAAAATAAAAAATATAAATATAAAGTTTTTAGTTTCATGAATGCTATGAAACATTTGTTTGATTAACGACTTGACTTGAAAAAAGTAGCATTAGTTCACTGTATTATACAATACACTGTAGAGTAGAGTATATTATAGTCTAATTTGATACGAAAAGTTGATTTCTGAAGAGAAGTAAAAAACTAATAACGCATTTGTAATGGTTTTTGATGATTGATTGATAGATCGATACGACAAAGATGTTCAGCAATATAATGGAAGTGAGCGCTGCTAACCATCAGTTCTGGTTCGAGCACTTGCTTCCTATGCTGAGCCATACCAGACAAACTCATCACCCGTTGAATCCGTTGCTCATGAAAGACGGCTTTCTTATGGTAAGTCATTGTTTGTTAGACTTTTCATTCGTTAGATTAGGTCTGAGAGTGAGAGAGAGAGAAGGAATGGTACAGAAATGGGAGTGAGAGAGAGAGAGAGAGAGAGAGAATGAGAGAAAGAGAGAGAATGGGAGAGAGAGAGAATGGGAGAGAGAATGAGGAAGAGAGAGAGAGAGAGAGAGAGATTTGACGAAAGCTTGCAGAATTAATTAGAAATGAATGACTATAATATAAGATTTGTTTGTATACATGTATTATATTGATATAAATATATTGAAATGCATGATATGATATAATATAATGAAATTTAATTAAAATCATGTTGATGAATTGGACAGTTCGATCAGATATTCCATCCTTATGTGAAGTATTGCTTAGAGCACAGCACTTGTCTCCAGTATGTCAAAGACAAACACAAAGATAATGAACTATTCAAGACCTATATTGTGGTACGTGTTCATAATGAAGTGTCACATAATAATTATTGTCAAAACACTATTATTAATGATTTGTAAAACAATTTTTTTTGTCTCTCACTTTCTCTTTCATATAAAAACCATTATCTCTTATATGATTATTAAAAATAGTGGTGCGAAACCCATAAGGATTGCGAGAGATTACGACTCATGGATTTATTAGTGAAACCTATGCAACGCTTAACTAAATATTCATTACTTCTTAAGGCTATATTCAAGAAGACTGACTCCGAAGAACAAAAGCTGGCCTTAAAAATAATGGTATTTTTAAAGTTTTTATTATTATTTTATATATATTTTTATTAATAATATTTATGTTAAACTATATTTCTGAGTATACAGCTCTCAAACAAACACATAAACAAAATCAAATCAAAATTCTAGACTTTTATTTAATAATATTTCAATTTCTCTAAAAATTTTATTTTATATTATTTTTGTGGTTAAAAAATTGAATTTATTTTGAGGTTATATTTTTACTCTTTTCTATTTATATATTTTATATATAAAAATAGTGAATATGTTTTATAACGCAGAATGGCTAACAGAATAATATCGATATATTGTATAATAATATCTATGAATAGTGTTAAGTATATATTATTTATATAATATCAGTGACAGTAAACTTTTGGCTATACATTCACCTAATATTTGATATATAGTTAACTGTAATAAGAGTTTGAATTGAAAAAAGAAATGAAATATATATTATATTTTGTGATCACATTTTGTTGGACAGAATGAATGTGTGGAGCGTTTCGTGTATGGAGTCGATGCCACTCTCCGGCGACAACACGAACAGCAAAAGTTGTCGTCTATAGTGACCAGAATCGAGAGCTACGATGTTATCGATTGCAATAACGATGAGGCAGACAAGGTATGCACCACACCATAGGCACCACCAATATATATAAGCTTATAACCTAAATATAGCCCTAACATATAGCCCTAACAAACTAATCATTTATTATGCACCAAAACCCTTGCCATTTGAGATCGACATTTGAATAATTGACAATTTTTTTTATTTGTGTTTATCTTTCTGTTTGTATGGCATATATAAATAGCTGCTGAAAGAATATATTCATTTGGATTTAACACAACCAATGAATGGCTGTTCGCCGCACTTTATAAGACACCTATTAGTTGAAGGATCACTGAAACTGAAAGACTCCTTAGCCAGCAAACTAGATGTTCACTGTTTTTTATTCACTGATTTACTTTTAATATGTAAATCAGTTAATAAGAGAAGCGGCGATAAGGTTAGAGTCATTCGCCAGCCGTTCATAATTGATAGGGTTGTCACTCAAGAGCTGAAAGACGGCACAGGTTTTATACTCTTGTATTTGAATGAGTTTCGAGTGGCAAACGCCTTACTCTTACTCTACTCGAGTGACACCAAGACATGGATTGATTACATTAAAAAAGCACAGGATCTCTACCGACACACCAAAAACATTTCAATGGCTTCGGAGGCACAGGAAGTGACTTACTTCCGCACCCTAACCAATGAAGATGACGAAGAGTACGAGTACTATCCATCGATGGCACTGTTGGCCGCATCGCCTCGTAGTTCAAGTCGTTCATCACTTGTTCACTCGCACTCGGGCTCTATGGACATGAGTGATGCCAACACATCGAGCACTTCTCTGGCTGTTATACCCCCACCGGTTACGACACCAAACTTACTGCAAAATCCCGATTATTCACATCAACCGCCCCGAGCCGTCAGCTTTGAATTGGGAGAACTCCGGAACCCAAGTCTTATAGTTGAAGACTCGGACTCGTTTGGCCGATCCAATAGTGTTGATAATAGGGCGCCAATTGCTGTCACCGTAACGTCTCCGCGACCCGAAAGGCGCGCGTTTTTGCTAAGAAACGCCAAAAACACAACTCCGTCGGTGATAACACATCAGTATAGTCTCTATTCAAACACTTTATCAGTGAACGTGCCATCCGGTTATCACCCAATGTTCAGTGATCACAAGCAAAGTTTCAAATCTCCACCATCTCTGCCATCCATTCAAATACCTGTTCATTCATCGCCAACCAAACACATCACTCCATCCACTGTCCGGTCATTACCTCCACGTCCAACATCACCCACAATACTGAACCGTTCCCTAGCATTGAATGCAAATAAGCCGCCGCTCATTAAGACTAAGAACATATCAGGTTTACTGAGCCAATCGGCACCGGCCAGTGAAGGTCCATCACCTGTACATAGTCTGCCTATCGATGCAATAACTAATAGTATAGCACAACACACGTCCAAATTGGACGAAACAATTGATACAAATATCGAAACTAATTTCGAAGATCCGGAAGCGATGAAGGGTCGCAACAATCTGAAGAGAACGGGTAGAAGTGCTGAACGCCGTTACCATACGGCAGACTCTATTGAACACATGAAGAAAGATAAAGACTCGTCAATACACAAGAGGTTGTCGTGGAATTACGGGCAACAGAGCGGCCAAACTCACGGCAATAAATCCATTCCTTCGCATTGCGAACGCATTCTATGCAATAAACACTTCAATAAATGCCTGAGCGCTGAGTCAGTCTATAGTTCCAGTGGCTTCAGTAGCACGGGTTCAGTGCCGTTAAGTGTTGGTAGTTCTGAGTGCGAACAGTGCGGTATAGACATACTCGACCACATCCAAGAAATGGACTCTTATTCCGATTCACCCGCCGTTACGCCTAACCATTTTGATGACCAAATGTCATACCAAACCGATTGCGACCAACGAGTCAACTCTAATACCCAAATCAATGACTCAGACATTAAGATCGATATAAGCGAAGTCAAAGACGGAATATCTTCCGTTCAGATCCGAGTCAGCGGAACACCCATTCAGACAAAGCCATCGAAGGCTGATCTCAAGAAAATGAAGGAATTCCTGCTGACAAACCATAACGTGGAGTCTTCGTAAGCAATCATCTCTTCTTTTTTAGTTATATACAGAATATTGCATTACTTTCAATCACTTCCTCTCAATTCTCACGCTTTATAACTAGCGTTGTGAAGGCTAAACATTTTTATCTCAAGAAATTAGAGAAAGTTTTCTATTCTTTTTTATCTAAAAATTTACTTTTTAGTTAATATATTTTAGTTATTCACTTAATTTTATCATTTAATAAACATCGTAATTGCAATTATAAAGTATTACTATAGCAATTAGATCTTAAATAATTTGAATAAATAACATATGTAATTCTTGAAAATACAGAATATTAATAAAATACATTT
Organism: Dissorhina ornata; assembly: GCA_034695265.1. NCBI lineage: Eukaryota > Metazoa > Arthropoda > Arachnida > Sarcoptiformes > Oppiidae > Dissorhina > Dissorhina ornata. The sequence continues at coordinate 5,102 of JAQIWK010000645.1, read as the reverse complement.
ATTATTTCTAATTATTGAAAATTAATTGTAATTATAGATTTGATAAGTTTAAAATAACTTAATATAACAGATTTAAACAATAGTAATATGTCATTAATTTATTTATTAATTAACAATTAATCACTAAAAACAAATATTTTTGAACAGTTTTAAAAATTGTCAAGAATTTTCAACGCTAGTTATAACACAAATATAAAGAATAGACACAAAAAATAGATTCAATTTTGTGATAACTTTTTTATTTAAAAAATATAATTTTCTTTTGTAGCATATAAAGCAAAATATATATATCATATTTTAAGTTAAAATTTTGAACACTTAATATATTATAGCAATAATAGCAAACATTAGCTATTAGGTAGTGTTAGATTGTGATTGATTTATCTTTAATAACTTTTATATTAAAATATTGCACAACTATTAATTTTAACAATTTTCTAAAAAAAACCTTTTATACATTAGGTTTTTTTGATTGATTTTGTATTATACTATAGAAATCAATGAACACATTAACAAATTCTGTAGATATGCTGCATATGTTTTCTAACCAATGCTTTTCCTTTAACTTTTTATAACTCAATTATTTGTTATATTATTGTTGATTTCATTCATTAATTCCCTGTATATATATATATATATATAGCGAGGTATGAGTCCATTATCTGGCGTTCAAAAGATTGTGATAAATTGATGTCTTGGATAATAAACAATAACAACTCGTTTTACGTTTGAAAACGAGACAAAAAAATTTTTTTTTTGTCAAATCATATGTCTTTGGACGACAAAGATATGATGAAACAAACAAAACCACACATCAACTCGTGATTAAGGATTCATAGTAAATGATTGATTGATTGAATGGCTAATGATATTAGTAATGGATATTAATTTGTCGGGAATAAGGGATGAAAAGTAAATTTTAGTTGTGAAGCGAGTAAGGAATCCGACAGAAACACACAGAATATATATATACAACTATACCGTTATAATGTGTCAATCGTTGTGTTTATAGCACACAAATACACCGTAATATTACTACAAGTATTAGCCGATACAGTAAACTAATATACAGCAGATATGATGTCCTTTTGGCCACAACAACCACAACCTATTATTTTATTTTTGTCCACAACTTAATCCTTGTTATAGCCATTTCACACAATAATATGTTTCCTCACATTTCAAACAAAAATATTATTGTGTCATATGATAGGCAATACTCTACTGTACCATAAATGCATAGATAAATTCATACAAATTATATAAATATATTCTTAATATTCTGTATATTACTAAATACAAAACCAAATACAACCAAGGCTAAATTTATATTACTGCTTAATAAAACATTTGTTATACAAGTTTTTTGAGAGACAAACAAAAATTGCACATATTATAAATAGCATTATTAAATTAAAACAAATTATAAATAAATAAAGCTACATTCAATTTTTAATTACTAATTATGTAAAATAAATATATAAATATATGATTCACTATATTATATTATTACTTAATTATTATTTTAGGATTAGATCCATTCAGACAATAATTATTTAATTTATATTTTGCAATATATTTGACATTATATTAATTGTTAATAATTATAAATATTACATTCGCATTAATTATATTTTTAAAATTATATTATATTTATTTGTAATTATATTTAATGTAAATTTTTTAATTATCATTATAGATATTATATAAATAATATGTAAATTTATTATTTTAATTAATATACTCTTTTCATAAATTTTATGTTTTAAGCTTCATTTCATTAAATGAAATGTTTTAATAATAAAATTTTATTTTAACAAAAATTAATTATAAATTTTAAGTATACATAAAAAGTAAACATAATTAAATATTAAATTAAAACTAAAGTTATATATTATATAATTTTTTTACAAATAATTAAAATGTTTGTAAATTTTACATAATAACAAAAAATTTAGTGTATAGATCAAAGCAAATGATAAGTTTGAATAACTGTTTATTGGAAATTATTTTTGTTACTTTTAATTATTTCAAAAATTTTAATTAAAATTCCAGATTAATTAAATTATATATTTTTTTGATCACAATTAGTCGATATAATAAGCATTTGATTAATAAAAATATCTATCTTTTCAAATAAAATAAATATTTTAGAAATTTATATAAAATAAATAATTGTTTTCTTAATATTTGAAATTTGTTTTTTTTATACTGAAATCAGTATAAGTTATATAAAATATAATTTATTTATTGCTTACTATTTGTGTTTAATCATTAATAGTTGAATAAATCAATACTTATTATATCGATTGAATGAGTTTTGTTTGGTTTTGTTGTATTAAATTGTTAGCAAATTTATTATTATATATATTTTTGCTGAACTATTGAAAAGTTATTCAAATTTAAATTTGCTTTGGCTGATTGTCTGTAACCCGATGTTTAAGCATTTTATTATATTATATATGATTTGTAAAATGATATTGATCCTTCTTTAAAAATGTTTTATAACTTTTGCCTTAGAAATCATAATAATATACTTTCGTTTTTTATTGGTTATGCACTGAAAATTGTAGTAATAATCAGACAATTTTGTAAAAATTGGTTGCAATTTGATCTCAAAATTAAGAAGAAAATATTAGATGATTATATTGTATTTGATTTATTGATTAAAACATAATTTTTATTTATTTGATCTCTAGTTTGGCGTTTGAGATTGAAGTAAAGCCTAGAATAATATATTATTATTGATATTAATAATACTATTATTATGTCATAAATTTAAATTTTATGTTAATTTTATTAGTGATTTTTTATTAGAGAGTGCCTAAACATTTAAAATCATTGTATAAATTATTCAAATATTGATTTCCAAATAATGATAACATTAAGAAATTTTATATAAATATATATTAAAGTTATTTTGAAACTATTATTCGTGTCAATAATTATTTATACTATTAATTTTAATTAAATATTTAAACATTAAATATTTGGTTGCTATAAATCGATACTAATTGTTAAATATTTTGTACTTATTTGTGTAAACAGTATTGTATTATTGTTTGATAATAACTAATAGTTATTTTGACAACTTTTCTCTCCCACTCTCTCACTTTGAATAGAAGTTTTGCTTTTAATGTAATATAAAATTACAGAATCTAATGACTCGAAGACATTATAAGTCAATATTTTAGTCAATAAACATAGAGTTTGCGGTGAAACACATAACATACAAAACAGAATATATATACAGAATCTAACAGAATATAAAAGAGAGAAAAAAAAATGTGTTTATAAGGGACTCATCGCTCACTTTATTCACTTAAAGACAGATTGTGTTTAGGATTGTGTTATTATTGTGTGTGAATGTTGTGAGAATTGCACGGCTGAAGGGCTTCGACATCGACTACTCGGCAACTATTCACTAGAGATAGTAAAGTATTGTGTCATTCAGTCATTTACTCTAAATATTATAATATAATACTTTGAATTTCGTTTGCGATGAACATTCAGGTGCTGCCTCGACTCGACTTTATATTATTAATTTATAATATAAAACTTAAACAACTGTTAAATTTGCTCTTTTTTCCGATGCCTTTATTCTGTATATATTTAATGCAAACAATTTTTTTAAACAAGTGATTATCGATTGAATAAATGCGTGAAATTTTTTTCTCAAGCAAATATTTAGTAACTTTAACCTACAAAATGATTAATTTAAGCAATTTTTTTTAATGAAAAATCATTTAAGTATAAAAACAATTATATAATATAGATATAAAGTATACATTGTATACATACATGTCTAAAATGCAACTAAATAACTTTAGTTTAGTTTAAGTTATTACTGAAATAGCTTTTAAAAGTTTGAAACATACTAAAATTGAACAATATTTAAAATCTTTTAATTAGTAATTAATAATTGTAACCATTGATTCCCAATTATATTAATTTTAAGCCATGTTTTTAATAAATTTCTTTTTTTTTTATCAACTGTCCGTTTTTATCACTTATTTTACCAAACCTGATAGGTTGACAAAAACGGTCCTTCGACTGTATATCTACTCAAGATTTTGCATTTATTATACAATATATATTCAATAAAAAAAATAATTTTAAATATACCAAACGATGACAATCTAATATGTAAAATGGTTTAGTAACTAAACTTTAGTTAATAAAATAACAAACCAATGAATACTTTTTTGAATATTTTAATTATTTTAAATTTTAAATTTCAAACAAAGTTATACACAAAAAAATCTATAAATATTTTAAAATTTAATGTTTATTTAAATCTCAAAGTGTGTGATAAAGAACATACTACAATAAAATACACTTTATATTTAATGATAAATGTAGTTTATTACTTTAAAGTTTAAACAATTGTATTAACTAGTATATAATGTGCATTTAATTTATTTTTTTTGTTACATTACTTTACTTTACATTAGTTATATAACATTATTTTTTTGGTGCTTATTATTGGTATACAAACATAACTAAGATTGAGATAAATTGTATTAAATCTAAATCTCATTTATAATTTAGTGTATATTATATATAATATACTGTTATATATCAAACACGATATAACTATTAAATAAATAACACAACAACTTATTCTTTGCCATTATTACTAGATATACTCACTTTGAGACAGACATCAAAATTATAAATACAGTCAAAGGACCGTTATAACGAACCAGTCCGGATTGGCGAATAAAGTTCGTTATAACGGTTAGTTCGTTATAATGGTTGTTTATTGATAACTTCTTATAAAATCAATATAATTAAACATTAATGTTTGAAACTGTTATTTATCTATAAAACATTACAAACTTGTTCAATATTAGTTTGTTTTAAAATTTTAAAATTATTATCAACAATATTTTGTTGCATTTAGAAAAATATTTATTAAATTAAGTTTTTTTAATTTACGAAAAAAATTTTGCAACATATTTATGCTATTAATTTTGAAAAGAGATGATTATATGTAGTGATTGAAATTCTTAGCAATTTTACTAAAATTGCTAGCAATTGCTAATTTCGCAATTATTGGCAATTTCTGGCAATATTGCTAAAAACAAATGACGTTCAAA
>JAQIWK010000644.1:0-14402 GCA_034695265.1 Dissorhina ornata | reverse complement strand
TTTTAATAAACAGGATTTGTATCAGAGTTTAATTGTTTTTTAAATAAAATATTAACTTTTAATTAATTTATAAGCAATTTTTAGACCCTGGTAATTCCTATCCCTCGACAGTCGTAACAATTTGTTGTGTTATTTTTTGTGAATTTTTGTATTTTGAAATAAAAATTTGTGTAAATTTTAAAAAAATTCATAATGTTGATGTAATTTACGTAAAAATAAAACTCAAGTGTAATTTACGGCGTAAATTACACCGTAAATTACACGTAAATTACGTAAATTTACACCCACTAACATCACTAGTTATAAACATTGCAAACACTTGTATCGTATAAACATTTTTTGTTACTTAATTCATAAATGTAATACAAAAATGATGGATAATATTAAGGTTAAACTATATGTATATATAAATATGTATTTATTATGACTTTTATTGGTAGCCATAGATCACTGTTGTCTAAACTACTGATGACCGGGTTGTATGTAATATTAGCTATACATATATCTTATGTAATGTAATATTTAAACAGTAATTCTCAGCCAGGCCTTTTATGATGAAATACTGTACGCTTAATTAACTACCATTTTTTATTCTTGGTATTTTTTATTACAATATAAAATTTATACCCAATTTCTATGGCTTTCTAAGCGTTTGTTTGGATTTATTATAACATTTTTTATTGCATATAATTATGGTTTTAAAAAATTTATACAAGAATTGAGCGGAAAGTAGTTTTATTATATAACTACTAAAACAAGTGATAATTTTTTTATATATATATTTGGTATTTAGTTTGCCTTTTTTTGTTACACATGACATACACTCACATGTAGTGTAAAAATGGTATTTTAATATTTAATGCAATTTATTATTTATGGCGCGCATGAAATTAATCAAATTATTATTACTTAATATTAATAAAAATCTTAATTAACTTATGCGAGAGAGACAGACAGATAGATAGATAGGCAGAGAGAGAGAGAGAGAGAGAGAGAGACTTTACTGGTGGTAGAGTTTAACACAATAATACAGATTTGTTTAGTATTTTTTTCACAGTAACCCAACTGTGCATCCAATTAGTGGTTACACAAAGTTTTTTAAAACAAAATTTTAAAGATTTTAATATATGTTTTAAAATAATAAAAGTTTGTTTTATTGATTAATTCAAATCATATTAATAATTATAATATATTATTATTACTATTATTGATTTCCAATAGACAACTTTAAATTTATCAAAAAAGTATTTTGTATTAAAAAATAAATTTTAGTTTTAGATGTAATTTGTATTTTATATATATATTATAGTATTTTGTTATATAGTGTTTGGTTGAGCCAATTCTCACGCTCTAATAATTTGATTTTTTACAATAATTTTCATTATAATATGAAATTTTTGCGATGATAGCAAAGTTTTGCATAAAAATTGCTTTTTATATCTTTTTATATATTAAAAAAAGTTTAGACTTTAAAAAAAATACTTTTAATAACTTTTTTTTAGTATATATTTTGTTGCACACACGCCAGTAATCAATCATCTTATGGGGGATTTGTGTTGTCGTTGTCGATGATGAGTGAGAGATGTATGCAAATAATTATTTATTATGTGTTATAATGTGTACATAAATTGGGATGAATTGGTTGGTGTTTTTTATTTTGAAACAAATTATTTGATTAATCGATTTATTGATTTGTTTTTAATATTAATTTTTTTTAAATACTAAAAATTGCTTTTAGTTTAGATAAATTACATGCATATTTAATCAGCCATTAGTTATGCAAGTCGTTGAACACTAGACTTGATATGTTGATCACAACCATTGACTTTAATTTAACGCCAATGAGTTGTCAAAGAAATGCCAATATTTTGCTAATTGACTAACACTTAAGATTATAAAGTAGTGATGCGTTTAGAGAGTAATTAATACTAAATAAACAGTAGATTTTTTGAAATGCAAAACATTAACATAAGTTAGTTGTGTTGCCATTGAGTGATGTATTACCGGTTAGAGAGAGAGATAGAGAGAGAGAGAGAGAGAGAGAGAGAGAGAGAGAGAGAGAAAGGACTTATTAGTGTTAATCCAAATTATGTGTTGACTTATATGTCGACACCACCGACACAGCCATCCAAATGATGAATTGTTTGCTGCACCGGGACTTTGAAGGCATCGCACCATTTACTGTCTCGATAACACATAACACACTGTGTTTAACGCCAATGCTATCTCTCTCTCTCCCTCTCTCCCTCTCTCTCTCTCTCTCTCTCTCACTCACTCACTCACTCACTCACTCACTATTTTCTAACCGTATCTATCGTTTGTAACACAAAAAACTGATTAATTGATTGATTTTCGTGTTTTACTTCTCGATTCCCGATTGCAATCGATTTCATTGCAATATTCCGTGTGTTTTGTATACACTATTCACACGTAAAAGAGTGTGAAAGACATGCCTAACAAACAAACCCAATACCTGACGATACAAAAAAAAACTTTGACAAATCTCTCTCTCTCTCTCTCTCTCTCTCTCTCAGCTCTCTATGAACTGTAATTTATATTGGATTTGATTTATTACAAAGTTTTTTGGTGACACAAAATCGTTGACACTTTTTTTAAATTCTTGTTTTTTCACAATTTTCTTAAGATTTTTACTCATTTTTACACAAAAATTGAGCCAAAAAAAAGGAAATTAGAGTTTAATTTTAAAATTGAATTTATATCTTATTTTTATCTTATTTGTGATTTGATTTTTCTGAAAACTATTTAAGTTTTTCTTTTTAATTATATTTTTTTCATACAATTACTTATAATTTCAAAAAATTATTGAACAAAAAAAAGTGATTTAATTTTATTATTGATTTTAATTTTATAATTAAGATTTGCAACAAAGTATACATTTAATTTATTGTTGATTATTAATGTGTATTGAAATGCTATCAATTGAATGGCATAGGCTATTGAGTTATAAAATTGATTTTATAAATAACTTATTGTGAACACAATTTTTTGTGATAAATTATGGTCTAAAAACATACATTTTGATCTGAATATAAAAAATAGTTATATATTTTTTGATACAAAATATAATTATAGCAAAATTGATGGCTTATATGTTATAATCATTTATTAAATATAGAAAAGTTTTACCAAATATTGATAGAAAGAGAGAGACTTAGAGAGAGAGAGAGAGAGAGAGAGAGAGAGAGAGAGAGAGACTGAAAGAGAGAGAGACTGAGAGAGAATATTCTGTATGCATGTGCTGTATGTATGGGCACTAAAAATGGTAATGAATGGGTGTGAGAGAGTGCACACAATTATATTAAATTATAATGTGATGTATTTGACTACAGCGAGTGAAAAATGGTTTATATATCAAAGAAAAATGAGTATGCAAAGATCTTATATATTAAATTTATACTAAACATAAACTAAAATAAGCAAGCAAAAAAAATAGTATGGCATAAAAATTGTATAACAAAACTATACTACTTTTGTTTGAAATGAAAAAAACCAACTAAATTTAATTAAGTGACAATGTTTATAAGTTGTACCATTAGTTTACAATTTACTATTAAGTTAGTTATACATAGAGTATGTAATGCGAGAAACAATGTTTTTTCTTAAATGTTTTTAATGATGTGTTTAATAACGTCTTTGAAAACAATACATTTACGTACAGTTAGAGAGTGAGTGAGAGAGAGAGAGAGACTGAGAGAGATACACTTATGTTGGAAATGGTATTTGACTTTTGGATGTGTGTGTCTGGCAAATGATTGTAATGGTATCCCATATACTACTTTGGTTTGATATGCAACCCATTGCTTGTTAGAAAATCCAGTGCTTTAATGGATTTAATGCACAATATTTGCATGCATTAAGGCATTAAAGGAAGCACTGGGCGGACATATATCCCCATCATTGCATCTATTAGTTTTTTGGAGTTTCCATAACTTTCCATCTCTCTCTCTCTCTCTCTCTCTCTCTCTCTCTCTCTCTCTCTCTCTCTCTGTGTAAAAGTTTGTATATAAAGACGAGATAGAGATAGTAATGCACTTTTTCTAGCTATATATGTATGTATGTGAGCGCTCACCTAAATTAAACTGATTTGACAGCCTGTGCTCCACAATATCCGTGTTTGATTTGATAGTCCTTTCCATTACAGATACTCCGGGTATATATCGATAGAAACAATCAGTTTTTGTTTTTCCGTCGATGCCTTTCGACGTCGTTTTATAGCTCTTATTATGTATAATAATGGCTGAGCTTTGGGTTTAAATATGCATTAATAGTATAACGAGAGACAAAAGTAAAACTTATTTTTCCTCTTTATTTTAGTGCTTTCTTAATATATATTTAGTATATTATGTATATATTTTGAACCAAAATCTTTGGTTGAGCTCTAAGTTTGTGCTTTTATTTTATCATCAAAATTCAATATGCATTTAGAGCCCCACCTATAGCTCTCTCTCTCTCTCTCTCTCTCTCTCTCTCTTTATTTCTGATTAAAAATAAAGGATTTTCTTAAACATAACTTATAGTTAAATATTTTATATATAAAGTATTTATATTGTTATATAATTTATAGATTAAGGGTTTTATATTTATATACAAAGTTTGGATATATTTTATACTTTTTGTTTAAAATTTTTATGTCTAATATTGTGCCTGAGCTCGCCTTCCTGTGCCCATTTGATTGCACCCAAACATGTGATCGATATTTACTCTATGTTTAGGATTTGCTGTGAATTCAAATTTGAAAATTACATTAGTTTTAAAAATTTATATTTTGTATAGTTTTTAAACAAATTATAAACAATTTTAAATCTTTTAACATTTAAAATATATTTGAATATTATTCCTATACAAACACTTTACTAATTAATCAAAATTTTTAATATAAATAGTATTTAATATTAATTATTATTAGTTTTTATTTATTGAATATTGTAGAATGAATTTTTAATGACAATATGATTGCAATTTTTTAATATAAAAAATATGCAAAGATTAGACATTATTTGATGTAATAAACTGTGAAAATGATGGGAAATATTTTGTGCTTAAACTTTTATATTTGGCGATAAAATTAAGTGTTGAAAAAAATATTCAATTTTCATTACAAACTACTCGTCACAAGACGTTCATTAGACTTGCGTTTTTTGTCTGTCGTCTCTAATATATCACCCAATCTTTTAGACCTTATTTTCCATTAAATTCAATCTTCTTTTATGTGTACTCTCTCTCTCTCTCTCTCTCTCTCTCTCTCTCTCTCTCTCTCTCTCTCTGAATAGTGACTGAAAGAGAGAGAGAGACCTTATAATGTATACTAAACGCCATAAAACTTAACCAGAAATTGAGTGCAGTATAGTCTACAGAATAAGGCAATTCTGTTTGTGTTTTATATTTTATTTTTATTTTCAGACAACACTACAAACAAAAATCAAGTTAAATATATTTATTTAAAAAATAGTTTACACTTGTTGTCAAATATTGTGTTGATTTGTTCAAAAAATATTGAAACTTAAGTTAACACTTTTTTAACGCTTTATTTTTCACTTTTGTTTTCAAACTTTATATTCAAAGTCAGAGAGGGATGGGAGAGAGAGAGAGAGAGAGTATTTTTTAGAATAAGCATAAATATATGGGGGAGAGAGAGAGAGAGAGAGAGAGGGAAGCGAAAGAGAGAGTTATATATATTTATCACACAAAATGATTAATGAATGTTTTGTTTTGCTATACAACTAAAAAAAATGGGCACAAATTTTGTGCTCAGAATATATATAAATTCTTGAAATATATAACTTATATATATTTACGATATATCTGTTTGCTGTATACGTACAGCATATATGCCATCCACTTGTGATACAGAAAAATACTGTTGTTGTATATGATTTGTATAATAACTTATAGCACTGTATTCTATGGCATTATGATGATAATGATGGCACTGGTATACTATGCAATGTATAGTAGCATTCATTTCATTGCATGACTTTTCAATTAATTTGATTTCTCTGTTGCTGTTGTCGTCGTTGTAGTCGATCTAACAGTGCCTACGATAGGGATGCGGCGATGGCTGTACTCAAGCTATACTATACTGTTGGCCAAACTGTCACCAACAACTGGTTCCCAATCAATTGCAAACATTATATATTATATATATTTATATATCGTATGCAAACTGCTCTCCAAATATCGTAATAATGATTATAATATTAGACAACTGTTTTAGACGCCAAAAGAATTATGAATTTTACTCTCTCTCTCTCACACACACACAATCTCTCTCTTTCTCTCTCTCACACAGTCTCTCCCGCTCTCTCTCCCTCTCCCTCTCACTCACTCTACTATTCAATAATCAAAACTAAAACATTTGTCTTTTCCGTTCATTTACTCGTTACTTATTTTTATTTTATTTTGAAGCAAAAAAACAAAGTTTTATGTTTTATTGAATTAAGTTTCAAATAAAAACTTATTATTTTGTAGTTAAAGTTGTGTGTTGGACACTAAATTACAGTTTAATAGTATATAATAAAATTATAATTTATAAATGTTTTTTCTTGTCATTGAAAGTTATAACTTTGTAGTTGATCTAATGATAGTTTAATTGATAAATATTTTTTAGTTTAATACACTGCTAACTTGTATCAAGACTGAATAGTTAACTTATGGTTTTAAAAAATTAATATTTCTTATAAAAAAAATTATAAGTTTCGTTATCTAGGTAAAATAACACTGTGTATCTTGATTATTAAAACTTTTTATGTGCCAATTTCAAATATGATACAGTATCATTGATACTTTATATGAGAAATTAAAACTGATAAAAAAAATTATTAATTAATTTAAAATCAATTCAATAAAATACTATAAATATATACCATAAATTAATTAATGGTTAATAATTTAATTATTTTCTACAATAATATATTAATACATTTTGATATTAATTAGAAATAAATTCAAATTATGTATATAAATAGATAGGTCTTAATTAGGATGTCTAATTTTAGCTTATTTTTAAATAATTAACAAATTTAATGAGAAATTAATATATTTTTAATCACAAATTGAAACAATTATTTTGGGATTTAATTAAAGTCAATGACAATTTATAAATAGTGTTACTTAGACAAGCTATTTATAAACGTAGCTATAGTAAAACTTGCCTTGATGTCTTAAGAAAATAATAACTTGGTATTTTAATTTACTTTTATTGTTTTAATTACTTATTATTACTTAAATCAATTAGCAAGATATTTATATATTGTATACTATGTACTTATACCTTGTCTATACACGATTACAAACCAATAGCCGCCATTATGTGGTGTAGAGGACGCGTGTTTGGCCATAACTGAATCGCCGCGCACCCGATTTATAACCCGCAACTGTATTTGTCCGGTCGGCCAGTTTTGTCCCACCGACGTACGGCTGGCCGCCCAACGTATCGATCTATCCAAAGGCGCCTACTTTATCATGAATTGTATCTAACACTGTACCTGGATGCTTTTTAACAACAAAAACAAACAATTTTGGTATGGACATGCACCTATCTATCTATATATTGTATAAATTAATTTTATTATTATTATAACTTGTTATTAATTTTAAGGTTAAAAATAAATTTTAAACCAAAAAATCATTTTTTGTTAAATAAAATTTATAGACAAAATTTTTAGACAATAAAATATTATTATTTTATTTCAATCAATTCAAAACACCCACACACATTCAAATCATTTTATAAATACCCTAATTTATGAAGTATAACGCGTGCACGTTATACAAAGAACATCAGTGAACATAATAATTTACTTGTATACTTTAGCATATATGATGCGCGTTATAGTCGGTAAATTAAGGTAAATGCCATTAATATATATTATATCATATAATGTATAGTTTGAAAAGCGCACACAAAATATATGTTAAACCCATTTCCCATTTGAATAAATGAATAAATTTTCACTTTTCATTCATACCATTCATACCGAGAAATATATTTCAAACAAAAAACAATATTAATTAAAATACAAATTTTAATTTAACTAGATTAAAACTACAAATAAAATAAACAAGCAAACAAATAAATGAAATGCACCTATTGTTATAAGTTATAACATTTTTAAACATTTAGTATATAATTTTATTTATAGTAAATAATATGTTTTGAAATATTTAAAAGTTTTTAAAAATAATTCAAGTATTAGTAAACTAGTCTGGGTCAGCTAGTAAAAATGATATGGGATGTTTTTTGATGGGTTTATTGAGCCTGGTATTAATTTTAACTTGTTATCATTTTTTATTTATTATACTAATTACAATTGTAATTACAATAATAATAATTACTATTATTATGATGAAAACACAACATAAAAAACATTTGTTATAATTATATTATATAAAATACAAACAAACAAAAAATAAAATTAATTTAAATATAATGTTATTTATTATTATTATTATAGTTATTAATATTTATGTAATTTATTCACATGTTTATAGTTTTATTTAATTTATAAATATTAAATATAAAATACAATTTATTTAATTCAATGGCAATATATTTGTGACACTTTATAAATAATTACTTATCATTAATATAATAATAATTAAGTTTATAATTATTAAATAAAAATTGTAATTAATTGTTTTTTCATTTATTTATAATTGTGTAACAAATTTTTAAATAATACCTAAATTTTAAGTAAATGTTGTTTTAATTTAATTATTAAATAATAAATAAATGAAATTAAAAGTTTAATAAATCTTAACATAGACATTATTTGATGTATTAAATTTATAATTTATATTAAAAATTATTATATTATTTATAACATTTATATAATAATAAAAAATAAAATATTTGGCATTTTATTTGATACTATTTGATATTATTTCTTTATACTTATTAACACCTTTATAAGTTTTGCTATCAAATTACAAATAATTTATATATTAGTGTTTCCTACTAGATTAAATAAGACCTTTCGCAAAATAACTTTTATATTTAAAAATAAATTTATAATCTTTTTATATGTTTGTATTATCAAAGAAAATAATCATTTATAACAAAAATTGAAGTTTTGAAATTTTGAAATTATTACAAATAATTTATTAAAAAAAACTTATAACTGTTAATATTTAAATGATTTTATTTACAAGTTTGATAAAAGATATAAAATAATCACCATCATGTATTTTAATAAAGTTATCATATCTAAAATACTTTAAGTCGATATTTTTTTTAAATAAAAAAGGTAATAAATTTTGTCATCTAGGTATATATATATTTATATACATATATAGTAATTGTTTTTTAATACAAATAAATGTATTACTTGTTTTACAATTGATTCACTGTTTATAAACCAAAATCATTATATATTGTTTTAATTTTAAAAAATTTATTTAAATTATTAATGCAAGTTTAACAGGCTAACTAACAAACAACTTGATTATACACATAATATTAGGTTTACATCATGTTATGTTTGATATTACAAACACAATATTATTTTATTTAATTATATAATTTTATTGGTAATGTTATATTTAGTATTATTATATTTTTGTTTAAGTAATGTTACCTAGAAATTTCCAATTGTCCTAGAAATTTGATTTAAATTTCTTATCAGTAAATAAAATAATATAATAATAATAATTGTATTAGCTGGTAAATAACACTTTAGTTTTTTTTAAATTATTTAATAAATAAAATTTTTACAATTACTTTATTAAAAGTAAAAACACTAATAATTATAGAAAATATACACATATTTTCAAAAAATTTTTATTAGAAAATTTACAATTGACTATAAATAACTACCTTGTTAATAACTACATTTATCTGTATTAAATATAAATTCCCAGCAATCATATCTGGGCAACTAATTATAGACAAATCAAATATCCAAAAAATACAAAAGTTAATGAGATTTTGATTTAAAAAATTATAATTTTTTTTTCTTTTAATAAAATTAGTACTTTTAGTATTATCTTTCAAAAACAATCAATAAATAACTAATGTATATATATATATTTATATTATATAATCTTTGGTTGATATTCAATACATGTCTTATTATATTCAGTTTACATTTATATAAGTTTTAGCTTATATTCAATTTAATTCATTATGATATTATTAGTCGCCTACTCCTGGTGCTTTTTCATATTTTATTATATTAAATATAATACACTTTTTATTATAGATATATCGGCTTATATACCGACAACTTGTTTTTAAAAAATATATATATTTCATTTCACTTGTTTTTGATACAAGATTTGATTTAAAACTTATTTGTTAATAAGCTTCAGTTGTTTTTATATATAAAAAACTAATCCTTATAAGTTATTTATTTTATATCAACAAACAAATGTCAAAATGTTATTAAAATTAAATTATTTATATTCAATTTTAATATATTTTATTATAAGTGTATTGAAAATAATTATGTCCTTAAATATCGCTGCCATAAGTGATTGCGATAGTAATCATCAAATTATATTTAATGTGAAAATTTTTAGACAAATTTTAATTAAATTTAATGAAAAAGTTAACCAATATAATATTAATAATAATAGTAATAATAATATAACTTTTAATTTAATTGATTTAAGTAAAGCATATAATGAAACAATATGCGATAATCATAATAAATTGGACGTTGAGCAAATTGTTGACTATATACTCAAATCAACTTTTGATATAATCATAGCTCCTATTGATAGCAAATATTGTGAATTAACACAAATGTTGGCAAATATTTACCAAAAGTATGTCATCACATGGACGTGCAATGATATTTGGATGGTGCCGGGTCATCACTACTTAAACACATCCCAATCATCAACATCATTATCATCCAGGTACTTTATATTGATTGCAAAACAATACCAAAGCGGGTTTCAAATGCTAAGTGAAATGTTACTACAAATGCATCAAACAATTGAAGCAATGTTTGTGATGCCAATACAAAACAATCATTATCACCAAGAACAATTTAATTTTAGTTATCATGATAATAATATTTGGTCACAAAATTTAATTTCAAAAGTTAATAAGTTTTTTAATGAAAAACAAATTTTTCTAAAACAATCGCTAGTTTTAGAGCCAAGTAACAAAACTAACTTTATATTACCATCGTACATTAACAATACCTTGTGTAAGTAATTAAATAAATATAATATTTAAATTTTAAGTTAAAAGTTATTGAAATTGATACCTTATAAAATTGATTAAAATTTATTAATATCTTTAATATTAAATTTTAAAATTAATGACACTGAACCATTATTTTTATTAAATTAAATTTTTATTATAATGTTTAATAAATTATAATATGATTTTTATCAATTTAAAATATAGCCAATTTTGTAAGTTTTAATCTTTTCAATTACTTTTTTTTAAATTTTAAAAGACGTAAACAATATTTTTCAAACAATATTGAGTACATTAAGAGATAATCAATACTAAACTGTACTCTCTCTCTCTCTCTCTCTCTCTCTCTCTCTCTCTCTATCACTCACTCACTCATTAACTTTCAAACAAATCTATTATCCAATGCTTTTATCCCATGTATTAAGTTTCACATTATATAATAAAAGTCTATAAACATATCTAAAACCAAATATTAGACTCAATTAAGTGATCCAATGATATAATACAATATAATATGAGAAATATATTTAATACTAACAAAAATCCTATATCACAACCAGTGGCACAAAATAATATAATATATGCTGACAATACTGTATATACTTTGTATATAACGTGTATATCTAACGGTTATTATTATTTATATACCCAACGGGACTGACTCTTTGATATACAATTATATTACATAATACTAACACAAATGTCCAAAATGTGTGGGTGTGTGAAGTGAAGTATAGCGCTCAGCCTTTTTTTGTGTGCCAAACCCTATCCTATCCTACTGTATGGACAGTATATATGGCCCTAAGATATGAAAGATATTTTTATACAATTTTTAAGCACAAAATCAATGTTTTAAATTTAATTTATGATGTAGTTTATGATTTAATAATCACAAATACCTTTTTTAAAAGTTTTATATAATAATCTAAGAAAGCAGTTATAAATACAAATATAAACTATATTATATTTCAAGCAAGCTAAAATGCAAATTAATTGAGTCTAGACAATTTGAAAAATAATATACATGATTTTACATAACTAATTAATTATAGTATTAAATAAATAAAATTTTATTGTATTAAATAACAAATTATTTGCTTAACAGATATACTTATAATAGTGACCACTGGTTCGCAAACAAATACTACTATAAACTCAATGAAACAAATTTATAACTCAATCAATACTACTAGTAGTAGTAGTAATAGCCTATCACCAAAACACCCTGAACAGTCTTTAACGCCAATAATATTTATTTACCTATCATTGGATCCGTTAAGTAAACAACAAATTGAATACATTAAACAATTTACCACTCAATACACCAACGCATCCATTATACTACTTAAACCATCATTTCATATAACATCATCACAATATTCAGTAAGTAATACAATAATAATAAACTTTTGTGTTTATGTATAGCAATAAGCAAGGTAAAAATAAGTTATTTAATAAAACTTATGAATGTTTTGTTTTTGAAAAATACAAAGTTTAGTTCAGTTAATAAGTTTAGTTAATAAACATTTTGTTAAACTTTTTAGTTATTTATAAGTTTTAGTTAATGTAAAAATAAAAGCAATATATTACTTGAATATTTATTTGAATTACAAAGTTATATAAATGTTAAATAAAAATATAGGTTAAATCCATTTTATAACCCACATCCTAAATGTTTTTTTCAGAGAAATATAACTAAAATACAATTAAATAATAATAATAATAACTATAAATGCAATTAATGAGCCAAAAAATAGCATCAAACAATTGATGTTACAATTAATCAAATAAAATGTTTTTTGACTCAAAATTAATCAAAAAACTTTTGTTTCGTTGGCTGTATATCTAACTGAATGGGAAAAAACATTTTGAAAATAAATCAAAATAATACCACAAATAAAAATGATATACAAGTGCTTTGAATGTTCAATGAGTTTATAAAACAAGTGGGCTTTCAATCAATAAATATATCACAAAATGTTATATAATATATTCAAATCACAAAATTATTAATACTTATTAATAGTATTTAATTAACTATTTATGATACATTAATTTATATAAATTATATTAATATAGTATATATTTTTTGATTAAATAAAATAATTAATTTCTATATTTTATGTTAAATAATAAATTAAATTAGATAATTTTAATTAATTTAATTTAATATAATTTTGTTTGATTAATTTATAAAATTAAAAAATTAATTAACTAATATGATTTATTTTCAATAATTTTTAAAATAAATTTATAATGCTTTTTAATTTGTTTATCAGATTAATAATAATAATGATACATTTAAATCGACACTATATCAAGATATTATTTTAACAATTGATTCAATAATTAAGTGTCAATTAAGTAATACAAGTAATAATAATAATACAAACAATATTAATAATAATATAACAAAAATTAATGATTCAAATGGTTGTCAATCAGTAAGCGTTTGTGAAATCAATGAAATTAACTTAAAATCTCGTCAATACATAGCTTATTGTCTGAATTGTATGCAAAACAATCAAACCATACAAATAGATACCGATTGTAATCATAAATTAGTTAACAATATAAACTATTATATTAACAATCAAGATTATATTGACTTTAATAATAACAACAATGATAAAGGTATGTATAGGATTGTTCATCAACTCAAACAATAATTTAATAAATTTTATAATTTTTATTTTAATGTAAAACTTTTATTTTTCTTAATAAAAAAATATAAATTAAATTTTAAAATATAATTAAATTTTATTTAACTGTATTTGACAGGATTTAATAATTTTATAAAAAAGTTAGACAAACACCGTACAGACCTACTGGTGATAGGGATTATGTTTCTATCACTGGTAGTCATCATATCCAGTGTGGCTATCATTAGGTTTGTATGTCTATCGCATAGAAAAATATATAATTTTATTCAAAATACACGTTATTTTCAATCATTTAATAACCTTTTAGTAGTAAATAGGGTTCAAATTTTTTGAACTTTCAATTTTTTATGTGTTTTTCATGAAAATATATACTAAAGTATAATATATTGATAAGTAGTTCACAAAACAACACAAATCTCAAAACAAATTTATTTGGGATTTACAGCCAATTGTATGAAAACAACAATAATAACAATACATAAATAAAATATAATTGATTTGATTGAATAAAAACACACACAGAGAGAGAGAGAGAGAGAGAGAGAGAGAGAGAGAGAGAGAGAGAG
>JAQIWK010000643.1:0-14407 GCA_034695265.1 Dissorhina ornata | reverse complement strand
GTTTGGCTTATATTAATCATTGTCTACGCGGCCCTCTTTGCCACCACTAACTCAGGTAATCAGACAATCAATTAAATTATAATTTAAATTAATTGTAATTAATATAAAACAGTTAAACAAGAGTTTAATAACCGATCGCTACACCACTTGGCATTGATAGCCTACGGATTGATTGACTTAACGGTTATAATATTGCTTTCAATTAATATTATCAATGAAAACAAAGTGTTAGAGAAATCTCTTAGATCTGTTGGACAACCACCGCCGACGGCGACGCCCGTTAGGCCAACCCCTCCAGTCCAGCCTCCAGTGGCCGCCAAAAAGCCTACACCGCCTCAAGTGGCCGCTAAATAGGCTTTAAATATAACTTTTATTTTATAAAAAACAAAACAAATTGACATTCAATTCAAACATTTTCTATATATAAATAAAATTAACTAAATTGTAAATTAATATAAAATATAATAAATTAAATTAAAAACAATGTATAAAACAAACTTAAAAACAAAACTATAGCAATATATAAAATAATTATATCTTTGAAAAAACAAGTATTAAATTCAATAAATATTTAAAACAAATATAAAATACAAATGTAATTAAAAAGTGTATATAAAAGTGTATATAAACGGGTGTTTTGTTTAATAACTATTCAATTGGTTTGACTTTTCGTGGCCTACCCTTAGGGCGCGGTTGGGACGGGACGTCACCGGGGTTGACATTTCTTGACTTTTTAAACGGTGCCGTCGTATTGGCGGCCAATCTATTGACCTTTGGCTTACGTCCGGGCCTTTTCTTCACTTTGACCAAACCGTTTGGATCAATGTTTTCCTTGTCATCGCTCAACAAATTGATTACTTGTTGGACACATTTGTGGCAATCGTCGATCGTCGGCGAGTCAGCGATGGCCACGTATTTTACGTCAGCCAATGGGTCCGTACAATCGGCAGCTGTAGTGGACGCCATACCGGCCGGCAATTGATCCGTTTCCATGGGTTGTTCGTACATTTGATTAGCATCGGTGGCCGTAAACGTGCCGTCTTCGCTCTCAACTATCATATACTGTTGGCCGTCAGTTGTGGTCACATATTTAAAGCCGTTTTCTTCGCGCACTTCCAACACTTGCGAGGCATCGATAGTCATATTAGCGGTCACCGGACCGGTAGTTGCTCCGCCCGTTGACAAGTCGTACGACTCGGGCTCGTAGTACTGGTATTCGCCGGTCATTAGCGTCGGGTATAAGTCAAGCAATCGGGACGACATCGGCGGCGGTATTGTCGGCATATAATCCTACAGTTAGTCATAGAAAGAGAGAAATATAGAGAGATATAGAGAGAGATATAGAGAGAGATATAGAGAGAGATATAGAGAGACATAGAGAGAGATAACGTGAGAGAGAATCGGAGAGAGTTATGGTTGAGACTTACGCTACACTTAACGCCCGGACATTTGGCCAAATGTAAGAGAAAGGCTACGGTATGCTCGAGAACCGTGGCTTTGTCTGTCTTATCGGTCACTCCGGGCACTAAAGCCCGTAAGGCATCGCACGAGCACTTCATCCTTGACCTCCGAAGCCGTTCCTTATGGTTATGTAAATGTCGTGACTCTTGTGACGGTACATACGGCCGCTGTAGTTGTCGGTCGGCGTTCACGATAGCCATCACTGAATAGCTATTAACGCCATTAGGCGTAGACGACGAGCCGCCGTCGCCCGACTCCAGACATTGTAAGCGTATCGTTGGCCGTTCGGTAGCCGTAGTCGACTCGTAGTTGTCATCTATAATAGTGTCCAATGAAGCCGAAGACGTGTCGGCCATCGACTGGTCGTCGGTGTTGTAGTTGTTGTGGTCATTGGTGGTCGACATCGGTATCGATTGGCACTCATTGTTGTCCATCGGCTCGAGTTTAGCCGCCGTCGACGACCGTAACTCAGTCCACACTTTGGGCGACGAATTGTCTGTCATTAACGTCTTGTATATGAAATAAAAAACAAATCAATGGATCAATTAAAGTGATAATCAATTCAAGTGACCATTGCTTACATCACTTGCGGGCGAATCCATGCAAACCACTGGTCGTCTAATAAATCACTGACTCGTCTGTCACTCGACTGTCACTCAATCACTCACTAACTGTCTGTCACTTAATATTTGGCGCTCTATTCCATCGCTACAACACTTACAGCCTATCATTGATTGTTATTATAGAAACCCATTAACTGTAGCGCTGTTTAGCCAAACAGTTAACACAATTTATACTCACAAATACTTGTCATAAACAACGTGTCATAAAAACAGACTAAACTTAACCCCCTATTTATTATGAATAAATGTCCAATAGTTTTGGGGGGTATTGACGTAAATTATGATCAAAAAGTTATTCATTTGCTATACATTTCATTCATAAATAACGTTACAAATTAATTTTTATATGAATTGAAATTTTTATGAATGAATTTGATTGCTATTGCATTGAAATAGCATTGGTTTGTAGTGTTTGAGTAAAAACTAGTTATAAAAAAAAGTTTTTACTGCAAAACACACTAATAAATGGCTGACAAAGCAATTTGAATGAAGTTTTGTTTTTTATAAATAAGTGTTTTATTTGTTATTATTATTTATTTATTTTAGTTATAAATTGAAATTAAAATAATAAAAAGTTATTAATTAATCAATTAGTTATTAATTGTAATTAAGCCATGAATTTAATGGCTGTTTATTAAACGCCATGTGTTTATAGTGTGTGTCTATGTGTCAGTCATTGTGTGTGTGTTTTTGTAAACAACAAATACCTTGCGCTTAGTTTTTTGCCGTTACTTTTAATTAAGCTATAAATAGTTTTAACTAAAATTAATTAGTTTTTAATTACTAATCAATGGCTAATTGTTTACTAATGTATGATTGCATTTGATTTGTATTGTATTGAAAACAAATGGATGCAAACAATGCTAGCAATTGTAATGCATTGCGAGTCAATAGTAATCCTTTAATTAATAATAATAATAATAATAATAATAATAATTTGACTGCAATTACAACCACAACAACAACTACTACTACTTCTTCGACAACAATACCAACGATGACTAACCAAACTAATCACCAATTGATTGGTAACAGCAATACAAACAATACTAATAACAATAATGTCTTAAACAGCCATACAATGAATAATACAATTAATAATAATATAAATAAAAGTTATAATAATTGTAATCATAATAATAATCA
This sequence comes from Dissorhina ornata, assembly GCA_034695265.1. Classification (NCBI taxonomy): domain Eukaryota; kingdom Metazoa; phylum Arthropoda; class Arachnida; order Sarcoptiformes; family Oppiidae; genus Dissorhina; species Dissorhina ornata. Next base: position 11,177 of record JAQIWK010000643.1, on the reverse strand, counting down.
CAATAATATAGCCATTAAAAGTCAAGCCATAATCAAAGGTAATGTATTGATTTGAAATGATATGTAATTATCTGTTTAATTGGTTTTTGAAAGCTATTTGTTGGCACCAATTGTCTGAAGGGTTTTTGGATCCGATTAAAAGTGATAACAAATACTTTTCATTTAGCACTTAATTGGTTATCAATTGAGAGCCGCTTTTGTTTAACTAATATAATGTATTTAATCTCTTCAAAGATATTGTCATTTCGTTGTCATATCTTATAATGTATTTGTAATTAATTTTTATTTTAATTATTAGTTTTTTAATGAGTTTTTAATTCAAAAGTAAATAATGTTTTTTTTACAATATAGTTTTGTCTATCATTTAAAGATATAATTTATTTATTTGTTATTTTGATTACAATTTATACGTCAATTGTAATGTAAATTAGTTTTTATTATTTTTATGGTTTTGAAAGTTATTTAATATTTTCATATGACTTGTGATTAGTTTTTTTTTGTTTGTAGACATTTGTCTTTTAGCGTAGGTTTAAGTGTTTTTGTGTGTGTTTTTGAAGTGCCGGTGCTTTTTGTCTGGTTTTGTAATTAATGTTTGTTTTAATTTTTTTTTTAATGTATAGATAAGACAATTGACACAAATGTCAGACAAATGTACGAAAATAGCAATAAATTAGTGCCACAATTGCAAGGAAATCACAAACAATCTTCAAGATTAGGTCCGCCACCCGTACCGTCGCCCAGACATCGCGTGTCATCGTCGGCGGTAGCGTTACAACCGCCGTCGGTCGGCCAACGACGCCCGCAAACCGATGGCAACAGTCCTATGGATCTCTTGATGGACCGGACGCCGTGCGGGTCCGAGTCGTTGACGCCCAGCGGTGACGAGTCCTATGAGACGCCGCCGCACATCCGTTGGTCGCAAGACTTTTATTATCTCATTGACGACGAGGAAGGGGTGGCGCTGTTCAGAGAGTACTTGAGACGTGAGTCGGGTTTAGACTATTTGCTAGACTTTTGGTTCGCCTGTCGCGGCCGGAAGTCCGAAGAAGACAAGGAAAGGATCGGCAATTATACTCGTGTTATATTCAAGACATACATCCGGAAGTCGATGATTAAATGTATATCCAATGAAGTGCGGGAAGCGTTGTTGAAAGAGTTGGGACCAAATGCGGACGGCGATGGCCGCTACGATAGGAATGTCTTCGACGCCGCCCAACAAGAGGTCGAGGATCAGCTCAAAGGATCTATTTATGTGAACTTTTTGCGTTCGGATATATATCTGGATTACTATCACAAGAACTCGTTTCCCGATAATCAGTGTGACGGCGGAGCGACCGGCGGTGTTTACGACGACCAAATGGACGCGTCGGCCGCCATAGAGTCAAGTCTAGACGACTATAACCCTCGCAATCAATTGTATGAAGTGTTACCAACACTACACGAAGAACACGAGCTTAACACTACTCCGATGCCACTTAACGTCATCGGCGGTAATAGTGCTGCAAATATCAGATCTCAAGCAAACCGAAAGTTTGCCGACGACTGCCATAACCTAATGTCTTCTGGATCTCGCGATACACTCAACCGTCGTCTCAATTCGGTAATGGCTTCGCGACGTTCGGCGGCCAACACTGCGGTGACGGCCAACAGCTCATCGCCGCCGTCCCGACTCACTACCGAACCTCATCCCATAAACCCATCATTTAGTCGATTACCACATCCAGGCATTAACTCATACATGCGCTCAAAGTCGATGGCCAACCCTCCCAATCCTTATCACGTAACATACGCTCCTAACCTTCCGCCGTCGGCTCAAGACTCGGAAGTAAGTACTAACGACTCGGCCTCATGTGTCAGCAGTCAGGACGGCGTTAGGGTTCACACAAAGAAGTATATAAGCCATCAAACCATTCAACAAAACGCCAAAATGAATGCAAACGCCGCTATCTCTCACAACAAGATATACGCCATGAGAGCTCATAGAGGACAACAGGCGGCGCCCACACCGCCCTTGAAAACCGAAGATTTCGCCAAAATATTGATTGAAAAGCTAGAAAAGTGTCGATTAGATCGGGAACAGGAACAGCAAAATGAGACGAGTTTTAAAGACAAGTTGGCAGAAATTATCATTAAAAGCGAAACCGGAAATGTCAACAATACCGATAACGGGGCAGCAGGTGTGGCCAGTCGTCACTCGGGCGCCAAAGCTATCGGTCGTCCCACTCAAGCAATCAAAGATGTGTTTAAACAAAAGTTAGACTTTTGTTCGCCGCCGGGCGATAACGGACAGGACATACTCGACAAACACATCGCTCAAGTGTTCGCCGATACACCGATTGTGACGCCAACTGATTCGGTGGGCGGTCGGTGCGTATCGCCGCCTAAGAATAGCTATTTATATAATAGTTTTGTGAATAACCCGAACAACGGTAACCCAATTACCGGCGCAAGTGGTGGTGTTGGCGTAACCGCTCCTATGCCATCGATGGCTGTTAATTATCAGTACGACCCGTCGGGCGGTGATAAGCCATCAATAATGGCTATATTAAAGTACTCGACCGAAAAGATACCATTCCGTTTGCCGATAACTGGTCTGCCGCCCATAACGTTTCGCAAATTTAAAGCCCAAATACCGGCCAAACGCGGTCACTGGCAGTACTACTTCAAACGCCAGTGTAGCGAAAGGGAGGCCATCGACATATCGGCCAATCATGTCTTGGAACTGATCACCGACGACAACGCCTTACTGCCACTCATTAAAAATCAAATTTATGCCGAGATATGTCTAATCAAAGAGTCTGATTGATGGCTATCCCGACCCAAAACTCTTAAGTCTTAAGGGTTTTTTGATTTAGTCATTCAATTATTAACTAATTTTATTTGTTTAACAATTTTTTTGTTAGTTTAAAATATAATCATTTGTTCAGTTCAGCGACACTTCAATTAAACAGTAATTTAATTAATGATTTAATTAATGAATTGTTTAATGTTTTACTTTATGTATAAATTTAGATAATTTTTTAATGATTAACATTATAAGCAATGAATGGATGCCTTAAAAATGTTTGAAATACTTAATTATGTAATAAAAAAGCTATTTTTTAAAAATTTGATGGGCATTTGAAATGTCAAAGTTTTTTCAAATGTAGAAATTTATAAACAAAATATAGTTTTAGTGCCTTAAATGAAATTTCTTATATAAATACTGTTTTGAATTAGTATTGAAAAATTAATTGTTAAATAAATTGTAAGCAAATTGTAATGTAATTGATATGAATATAAATTACCGGCTATTGTTTTCAAAGCCATTTGTAATGTTTAATAATAATTTTTATGACTTTTTTGTTTGCTATTAATTTTTTTGATACTTAAAGTCTACCTCAAGAGCTAATAATAGACTGAAAAAAACTTATTATAAGCTTTTGTTTGTTTATATGTTTTTTTATAACTATTATATAAATTTGTGTCTCATTTCCGATCATTTAACTAATAAAGTAGTTATGAATTAATTGTAATTTAATTAAAAGCAATGATTTTTGTTGATTAGCTCTGAATATAGTAGTTAACAATTGCTGATAATGTCATTGCTTTTGATTTTGAATTAATTAGTGAATTAATTATTATTATTTTTTTTTGCATAAAAATTAATTGTAATGATTATAATATATATATTTTGTTATATTAATTATTTATTTATAATATTGCATTTAAAAACGAATTATTATTATATAATTTACATTTAGTTTTTGTGTTAAAATAATTTTAAATAACTTTTTATGACAAAAATTTAATGTATGTTTTGTACTTAAATTATAATTACAATGTATTGCTATTATATTTAATTATTTTTTCTATATTTTTACTTTAATATAAAAATGTTTGTTAAAAAAAGTTAATTTAATATGTAATACAAAATATTTTTTACAATCAAAAACATGAAATGTTTTTATATTATATAAAAACTACTTTAACTACATTTGCCTTATTATATGTCTGTCTTTCTCTCTATCTCTGTATTTATATTCATTTTTATATTGACTAAAAATTTTATCATTACTTTTTGTATTTAAAAAAATAAATAATATTTAATAATAAATTTAATTATTTATACATAAATATAATTTGTAATATTATTTTAATTAAATAAATTTTTGATATAAAAGTTTTATTCATAAATTTAAAACATTTGTTACAATGTTTTTGGGGTATATTTTTTGGTAGAAAATAATTTTGTTTTGAATTTAATTACAAATAAGTTATTTGAAATAACTAAATTTTATTTGTTTTAAAAATATTATAATTTTTATAGTTTTTATGATTTTGTCGATGAGAAATATATATATAAACAATACTTTTCATGTATTTTTGTTTGTTTGACAAAAAAATATTGTAAATTAAACCATCAAAAAATAGTTATATAAAACTTATATTACAAAAAAAAACCTATGAATAGGGATATGAATATACCGTATATTATATAATATACCGATAGTCGCGGTGTTATGTGAACCGCACAATCAGAAAAAGACAGGTATTTGTCTCTCTTTTTTAAGTCTCCCTCTCTCTCTCTCTCTCTCTCTCTCTCTCTCTCTCTCTCGTCTAATAAACGGTATATGTTTTGACCCAAAAACCCCTTATAATGAAGTCTTCCCAATAGATACTATCCTAAAGCACAGGCACATCGATGTACGACAATATTATATACAATTATTATGAAACAATACAAAACTTAACAAACAAACTGAATTGAAAATCATATATTGTTTATATAACTTATATATAGATAATTATATATAATTTTTTTAAAATCTTGATTAAAAAGTCTATTTTACAATGTATTAAAAATAAGTTTTTAACAAAACTTATTGTATATATTTTTGTAATTTTGTTGTTTGTTTTTTAAAGTTGTGTGGCCAAGCTTAGATTAATTGATTAACATAGTGTATCATTTTGTTTGTTTTTCACTTTTTTCTACTTGTTACTTTTACTTTAGTTTGTTAAAATAGTTTAAACTACTTTTGCAATGTTATAATTGAAAATTAAAAAATACTAGTTATCATTGTAAATATTTATTTAAATGTTTAAATTCAAATTAATAGTTTTGATTGTGTTTAATTTAAATTATAATTTAATTTAAATTATATATATAAAAAAGTTTGTGTTTTTGGTAAACAAATTGTGCCCTCATGTTTAAGTAAGTTAAATATTTTTTATTCAATTAAATATATTTTAATTTTTATTTAGTATTTTATAGAAAATAAATTTAATACTTATTAGGTTTAAAATAACAATTTATTTGATTATTTAAAAAATAATTATAAAATTATAAATGACAGGTAATCTCATTATACACTATTTGTTTCATACAATTAGTTTTAATAATTAGGCTTTAATTTAATTTTACATTTTATTAAAAATAATTGTAAATTCTTTTAAATACGGATTAAAAAATAATTTAAAAAAAAATTATGTCTAAAAATATAATTTATAATATGTAGTTTAATATAATTTACAAATTTATGATTTAATAGAAAATTATAAATCTAATGAGTATTTAAAGTTTTAATATAAAATTATATTAAATATATAATTAAAAGTTTAATAAAACTTTAATAGAGCATTCAAAAAGCGATGAGAATTTTTATTTTTATTTATTTTATAAAATAAATATATTTTTTATATTTCACAAAAATTTTTAATAAATAAAGTTAATTAGTTATACAAAAAAGTTTTATATATTTGCAAATTAAAAAATATATTTAATTTAGTTACCAAAGCAAAATTAATGATTTCATTTAGTATTTTAATTATATTTTAAATGATTTTTACTATTAATTTATATTTAATGTTTTTAATGGTATAATTTATAATGAAAAAAGTATTTTGTTAATTATTATTAACAAATTTAATTGACATCTTAAGATTATTAACAAATATTAAATTATATTTTAGGCAATATTTGAGATTAATAAAAGGATCTGGATACATTTTATAAGCTTTTAATGTATATTTTTTAATAAAAATAATATAATAATAAATATTTATATTATATATTATTTAAGTGATGTTACAATTAAAATGTGAAATTTATATTATATTAAAAAAGATGGTTTTATTCAAAAGTGTGCCTGATAACAAAAGTATTTTATAATAGGAAATGTGTTTAATATATAATATAAAATGTGTGATTAAAACAATGATAATTCAACAAAAAAAAAAGTTTCACAAAAAGTGTGTTTTTAAACAAATATAATATTAATTTATATTAAATTAATATAATATAATAAAACAAAATTTTTTATATTGACTATTTAACATCAATATTACAAAATAAGTTTTAATTAAAACATCGCTATTATGTGTACAAATGAATATAAATAATTTTATATAAATAATTTCATGTTATAATGGATATTAGAAACCTAACAAAATCAAAAATGAAAATTAAATCTAATTTATGGTAAGTTTATTGATAATTATTATTTTTACCAAGAATACATATAAAAATAAAATGTATTTTGAAACTAATATTACAAAAAAATTAAGTAAAAGCTTTTTTATTTACATATTGAATAACATATTTAATTTAATTTAGCTTTTAAAAATGTATTAATAGAAATTATTATATTTATTAAATTTTATTAAAAGTTTTATTAAATTAAATTCATATTTTTTAAATATGACCTGTCTGTTTAGTATTACCAAGCAATCAGTAATTTATGCTCATTTGCTAACTAAAAGCTTTTTATTATTAAAAAAAATATCTACACTATTGTAATCATATAATCATAAGATAAGGCTTTAAATTACAAAGATAAGTTTTATACATTTTAAATATATTATTATATAAATTATTGGAAATTTATTTAAACAAAAAAAAATGAATATAATATATAATATATATATAACAATATATCAAATAATCTATAAGTAGAGTAACAAAAGCATTAAAGCATAAAATTTTGATAAAACTTTGTATAAATTTTTTTGATTTTGTAATAAATTAACAAAAAATTTTAGTCAAAAAAAATAATTACATATAAAAAGAAGTGCTAAACAAAAATAGGAAGACCTAATGTAAGGCTTATGTCTATTATATTAATGTTATATTATTTTCAATACAAAAAACTTTTTTTTGTAAATAAAATTTAATTGAATTTTGAAATTTGATTTTATATACATTAATCCAATCATGTGTTTCAATCAGTATTTTTTATTTTTTGTCATGAAAAGTATCTATTTTTTATAAATAAAAATACAAATTACTTATAAGTTATAACCTCTTCTTATAATTTCAAAAAAAAAACATAATAAAATAAAAATCAAATTACAATCTTATAAATAAAACCTTTTTTTGTATTTATTTGTTTTTTATAAGTAAAAGTTCGTTAACCTATTGTTTGGGACACTTTTAATTTGACATTTTTATAATACAATAGTCTATAAAGTATTGATAGTATCTTTGTCATTTTTTTTGTTGTTTTATATAACTTGATATGTATAAGCCGTTTGGCTAAACATTAAGCTTTTGATTCAAACAAATTGTTTTTTTTGTATTTGATTTACAACTTATATACAACTTGTATATTATATAATATATAAATTGAAGAATAACAAATTGTGCTTGACACTAATTGCTAATTAATTGATATTTACTCTTACTTTAAAATTATATTACATAAACACCTGTCCATTCATTACCTGTCATTTTGCACACCATTTGCTACATATTGTAAGCAAATAATAGTTATTACAATTGTTTAGTTCATAATAATTAATTTAAAAAACTTTATTATTTAGTAAATTTAGTCATTTCCTTATAATTTTATCAACACTTAATCTTAAAAAAATAAATAATCTAGATAATATCATCAAATAGTTAAATCATCTAGAAAATTAGTTTTATAAAAAAAACAAATATATATTAATTAAAATTTAATTAATTTGTGTTTTAATTTTGTTTTTCAATAGCAGTGAATTAAATATAATATTAAGGATATCAATAATATTTACATTTAAAAACATTATAATTAACGGCCAATTATTTATGCCGGACGTGTCGTCACCGGCGGGTAATGGCGTCACATTAGTGACGGTTGAGTCGAGGGATACATACGGTTACCAGAAGTCGTCCGAATGCGCCCTTATATTGCAGAGGACTTACGTCAACGGCAAACGTACCAAATCTCACGCACCCCTCTATGGGGGCTTTATGGACCTGTTTAAGGGTGATAAGTATGGCCACTATTATTATTACTTGCATTTTAATTATTAATTAATTAATTAAATTTATAGATTTATATTGTGTACAGTATGGCTAGAATATTCCTGTTCAGTTTAAAAAAAAATATAAGCATTTATAATGCCGTATAAAAGTGGACAGGAGTTGTTTGGGTCGTACTGTACATTCATATATTTATTTATTTAGTACTAAATTTTTATAATAAATTACCATAAATCTAGAAAAACTAATTAGAAATGTGCTAGATAGCATTTATTGGGTAAATTAATTGAGATTTAAAATAAAATAATCCTATTTAAAGTATAATTTTTAAACAAACAATAGGATTAGTATAATATAAAAGATATTCATTAATATAGTTTTATAGTATTATAGTTTTAAATAAATGCTTTTAATTTATTATTTGATTAAACAAAATAATTATTACTGGTAAAAAAATATTATATTTTTTGGTAAAAATAACTTTTATGTTAATAGTATTCAAATTTTAAGCTTAATTTGTAGTTTAATTTACTGTATCGCCAATTACCCAGCAGGTTTCAAAACAAATAGAAAGTGTGATTTTTATTTGAAAATTTATTTTATGTAAATTTATTCAAAGATGACAAGTAATTAGCAATAACAAATAATTAGTTGCAGTTTATTTATTCAAGATTGTTTAAAAAATATTGTTATATCAATCATATAAAAGAAAATAATACTTTAAATTTAAGTCAAATATTTATTTTATTTTTTCAGTAACAAACATTATCTTGATGTTAATCTGAATAAATTATTTTTATTGTTATCTGATGAGGCTTACTTTATTTTTGTTGTTGTAACGGATAGGTCAATTAGATACTAACTATTCACCCATCTATTTACCCAAATTTAGCCATGCATTTCATAATAAATAATAAATTAGCATAAATTTATATACAAATTAAAAAAGGTTTACAACAATTAATACAATCTTAATGTATAGATAGTTGTAAAACATTAATAATTTGAAAAAACCTTTTTTACATTTATAAATATCTAAAATATTTACTTTTAATTAGTTATTTATAACTAAAATAATAATTTAATTATAATTATAAATCAGTGAACTATATGGAGGAGATTATGGTGACAATCAATACGAAGAGGTTTGCATCCGATATGTGGACGTAAACCGAGCCATAAAGGAAGCGATGCATACATTGCGATATAAGCGGCCAAACGGTATCGATAGTCTTGAACCGCCGCCCGATATGATTGGCGAGACATCCGAAGTCACTTTAGAGGCCACCCGATTGCTAGCCCATCAGTAATGTTTCCATATTTCAATATTATACCTAGATCATTATATAAATAAAAAATTATATACAGTGTGTAAAGTTTCATAGACTACACAAAGTTTCATAAATTAATAGTTTAGGAATATAAAATTTTGCCAATATAAGCTTTACACTTTGTATAGATTCAGTTTTGAATAATAATTTAAAACTAATATAATTTGTTTGTTTTATTTTGTTTGATTTGATTGAATAGTTTTGAGTTATCACACGACGAAATACTAAACGGCTTGTCATTGATAGACATGTCTCGTACGGTATTTTGGGATCACTGTCCACTGCATGTGAAGCCGATCCCGTGTTCGGCCGACCGGTACCGCACATATACGGCTCACTGCAATAACTTGAAAAACCCGAGTTGGGGCGCAGCCAACACACCCTTTGTTAGATATTTACCCCCTGTCTATTCAGATGGTATGTATTATCAGGGTATTCACAGATAAACAGATAGATAGATAGAAAGAAAGAAAGAAAGAGAGAGAGAGAGAGAGGGAGAGGGAGAGAGAGAAACAAAGAGAGAGAGAGAGAGAGAGAGAGAGAGAATTTGGTTGCTTTTTTAGTTACCAATTTACTAACTTTACTTATTTTTCATTTTTCTAATTATTAAATGATTTAAAATTATATTTATATATATTTTATTTTGTTGTAAATTAAATTCAAATGATCCAGGTATACAAGGCGAGAGAGTAAGCGTGATAAAAGGGGCCAAATTGCCAAACCCTCGTTTGGTTACATCAATAGTTCACAAAGACTTTGATGTGCCGTCCAATGAGTTAACCATTTTAATCATGAGTTGGGGACAGTTTATTGACCACGATGTCGCACTGGCCGCACCTCCTAGAAGTAAGTCATTTTACCTGGATTCAATTTACTTTATATAAAGTTGTATACAAAAAAAATTACACATTTTATTTTAACAATTTTAAGTAAAATTAAATATATTAATAAATAGAAATTGGGTAGGTTAAGATTACCATGACTATTAACTTAACACATATGCTTACTATTTACCATGTTTATTTAAATTAATTTTGCACATTAATCTTGTTTAATATTACCTAGATTAGTTTTAATTAGACATAATTTTATTTATATGTCTCGGTAATGATGATAATGGTAAAATTAATTCAACATAATATCCAGTTCATTATATTTTAGTTTTATTGTTTAGTTGAAATCAGATACAATAGTTTGGTTTAAATGAGTTAATCATTTACAAAATAATTGATTAATTATTTATTTAGAAATACTTATTATTATTTAAGTTGAAGATTTTTATTTTGTTTTATTTTTATTTTTTAAAGCAAAACAAAATTAGCTTGAAATCAGATCTTGATCTCGATGTCATTACTTTTATTATGTAATTAAATATATTATGTTTTAGTTTTTTTTAAAACAATTAATTTACTTTTAAATTAAAAGTTTCAATATAATTTTATATTTTGTTTGTTTTGATTTGTATTTAAATATGAGATTTTAATCTTATTTATATAACATATTAAAAACTAATTTAAATTAAATGTTAATTGTTTTTGAGTTTAAATCTCTTAAAGTATTTATGGCTTATAGTGAATGACAGAGAGAGAGAGAGAGAGAGAGAGAGAGAGAGAGAGAGAGAG